>APFE031621781.1:56989-94399 GCA_000404065.3 Pinus taeda
TAAAGAAGGTGTTTCTCTTTGTATCCTCATAATGTGCTATCATTTCCTCCGTGAAAATTGACCAAGTGACAAGTGGTTTACGAGAACAAAGCCATTTATGCCATAAAAATTGATTCAGTTCTAAATATAAAGATGCAATACATACCTTTTCTAACAATTTCACATCATGTAGATCAAAATATTTCTCCATTTGTAGTATCCATGTTATGGGATCGTTGCCATCAAACTTCCTCATATCGATCTTTGGAATGTGGTGAGTCTTCAATCCAATGTTAGATTCTATTAAATCATGATTAATATTTATTTTTTTCTCATCATGAGTTTCCTCTACTACATTTTCGTCATTAGCAGTCCTTTCTTGTAGCGGCTTTGTCCCACCTTCCTTCAAACCTTCCATGTCTTTCTTCAAATCTTCCATGCCTTTCTTCAAATCTGCTTCCCTACCATCGATATTAGCTTCCATGGCACATATAAAACTATTTATCTTAGTTTTGATCGCATTCTTCAAATCATCCATCCAATTTTTCTTACTATGCATTTCTATTTTCTTAATTCAAGTCGTTCTTTTTCTTTCTTTTAGTAGCTCGATCTTGAATCTATTGTATCTCTAAAATTTTAGATCTCCAAGGTCTGAAATTGTGACCTGCAATAGCACTCTGCATCCTCTTTACAATGACACTAGTCTGATTGAAATTTGATTCTCCAAGAAAGAGTTATTCCCAATCGCCCAAGATGACCTGATTATATACTTTTTCTGTAGAACGAATTTGTACAAAGTGCCACATGTCACTTTTTTTTACCTTCGAACCTGAAAACAATAATAATACACAAAAATTACAGTCTGTCCTCTTTCTGCAAATTCTTATGAAATTTCAATCGGATGCTCAGAGAGAAAGATATGATGATTTTCCCAAGGTCACCTGTTTGGGATGTAATTCAAGAGCCTAGAGAAACCCTAAATGTCTTGGATCGTATCTCTGAAATTATAGCAAAAAAAGATATAAAATTCAGGCACAAGCTTTACTATGATTTCGACTCAAATGGATTTTAATTTCAGAGTCTTAACCTTCGTAGAAAAAATTATAGCAAAAAGGCCACAATGACCTGTTTGAGATGGAATTCTGCAGCTTGCAAAAACCCTAACTCTTTAGATCATATCTCTAAAAATATAGCAAGACAAGATCAGAAATTTAAACCCGAGGTTCAGAAATATTTCATCTCAAATGGGTTTTGTTTTTAGCTTCTGAAACTTTGTATCGAAAACGTTATAGCAAACATACCACGATGACCTGTTTGGAGCAACGAAACCCTAGAATCCAAAGCTCTGATACCAAATGTTATGGAACCAGCCCACAAAAAGATAGAAAATATAGATCAACAACTTCAAAATTAGCCATTTCAAGGGGGCAACCTCCTTTATATTACACAAATGAACAATTCTTGGATGATGCAAATGAAAATACCTCCTTTCTATATATAGGAGTCTAATTGGTCTCAATATAATCAGAGCCTACATAACAATAATATTGTAGGGGCACAACAATAAAAATAGTGGGATTCTATGGGGCACAATAATAACAACATGAGGACTAGATGGGCACAACAATACCATTAGGGGGTTTCACTAATAACAATTAGAGGCTACACTAGTAGTATAGGGGCCTAACACATTCTTCTTTTTAATTTGTCTATACTTGGCAAATATATTTGGTTTAGCTTGGTCATGAACCAATTCCCCTGACTGAGAGGTATCTAGTGGCTCTTGGGAGGTCGAAGAGGATGGAGACCCTATAAGAATTTCTTCATTTCTGCTTCTAGTATGGGGACCTTTCAGTACTATAGTGCACTATACATTCTTCTCATCAAAGATTTCTTGTGTTTCATTGGTCTTTTGTCTCTTCTTGTAAATTTTGAACTCCTTTCCCTAGATTTTTTTTCACTAAAGGGGAAAGGTCTTCCCTTGGCCTCTTGTCATTCTTCTCCTATGGTGTAGGAGTCTGTGTTGTAGTTTTAAAGATTACCTGCTCTTCTGCCTCCTTCAAAGTGTTTTCCAGCCATTGATCCTGGTTCATGTATTTTTCAATCTTTGGCCTGGGAGTGTGAATGTAGGGAGTAGTCTTACGTTTCAATATTAGCTTTGAAATCACTCCCAAGGGGTCATATGACTAGGTGAAACTAAGTTAGAAGTTCATTTTCTTTAGGAGGATGTCTGCTTCTTTAGTTGATGCACTAGTATTGCAAATGAAAGGGCCCATCTATGTTTTAATCTTAAATTGGGATTTCTTCTTTGTTGCCACAAAATGCAACTCGTCAATGTTTATCATATTTCTGATGTACTCTAATGAGAAAATTCTCATTGGGACAAACTTTGGCAACCTGTAAGATGGAAATTCACACCCATACACCCTGATTTCTATGTAATTCTAGTACAAATACCAATCACCTTTTTTGGTCTTCTCACTGAGATGAAGAAACCTTTTGATCTCAAGTCCTACACTTGGCTCAATGTTACTATTTAATAGGAAAGAGACTCTGTATAAAAACTGATCAACATACTCACTGAAGGTAAACTCATTGGAATGCTTCCTTACCAAGGAAGTCCAATGAATTATTGATTGAGCATTTCCTTGCTCATCTAATTTCTATAGGGGAAACTAAAACATGTATGCTTTATGGTAGAAAAATAGATAAACTAGGATTGAAGCATATTTAAAAGTTCCCTCTATAGAAAATTTCAGGAACTGCTCATGGATTGCATCTGCTAGAAACTCATTGTATTTGAAGATGGAGGGTTTTTCACCTATTGTAAAGACTGACAAAAAACCAATGATGGCCTTATCAACCGACTGATCGGATTGGTAGCCCAGTAAACATGAAACAATGGAGATAAATTTTTTAGTCATATCAGGGAACATGGAGGAAGGAGAAATGCTTCAAAAATATTTTCTTTGTGTGGAAAGGTGAGGTTCTTGTAGAATTCCATGAGGGAATCTACTGTAAAAGGTTTTAGAGGTGCAAAGTTTTGAATTTGTAGCATTTGGGAGATGGATTTAGAGGTGATTATGAAAAGGATGTCATTATTTTGGGCCACAATTTCCCTCTAACTAGGAATACAACGGAATCGGCACCATGAAACAAACTTAGGGAAGTAGTAGGTCTAAGGGAAAATGAATTGGGGTAGGGAGGAGTCCCACATGCCCAATTGGTCATTGAGCTCTATTAATTTATGCTTTAACCAATTGTGCAATTCATAAAGGTTGAACTCACAACTGGTTTCAATAATTTTATACTCTTAGGCTACTAGGGGTTGATGGTCTAAATCAATGACAGGGGGTAGGAAGGGGTTTTCCTCTGTAGCCTTAGTTTTTCCTTTAGGAGCCATAATGGAAGGGAAATGAACAGGATAATTTGAATTACCCGGGAAAGGTTGGTCAAAGACTGGTATCTAAGGTAGAGAGGCAAATTAGTTTGTTGACGGGTCACAGTGGTAGTCTGGTTCACTAATTGGTCATTGTACAGTTTCCGGTCTACTAACTGTGCACTGGAACAAGCTCTAATCACTAATATACTAAAACAGCAAAGGGAGGGCAACATAATGGGTTTTTAGCTTAAATTATATGCGAAATAACTTACCATTGTGATTAGTCTGTTAACGGAGCGGGTTTGTTATCATGGGAACATTTACATATCAAGTGCAACGGGGGTGCCATGTGGCAGGGATGAGTTGATGTGGAGTGGGAGGGGATGTGAGACCGAGCGGAGAGGATAAGATAGGGGATTTCCATGTGGCGGCATCGTATATAAGTGAGGTGGGGACGAGATGCACCACTTGGTGAAAGGGGAGTGGAGCAGGAGCACGGGGGTCAACGATCATAACAGGCGGGAGAGGGAAAGTGGATTTTGGAGGGGGGGTCGATATATGGTTTTAGGTGGGGTAGGGGGTCTGAAATGGGCTAAGGGCTACACATACCAAGGGAAGTAAGCGGTGAACAAAATTTTGGACCCCCCGACCAGTTAACCGTTAGAGGGGCGGGGGAGGGGGGGAAGGGGTCCAAATAATCACCTACCATTGATCTGGGCGGGTGAGATTGTGGCCCTTCTTTGTTGTGCATTATTTATTATAAAATGACGAAAGTTGTTGTATCAACATAACTTTATAACCAAGCCTAATCGTGATTTAACAGTGCGATTTGATTAATACAATAACTTAATTAACACCAATTTGAGTGCAATTAAACTATGTGCTGCAATATTTAACCTATTTGTAATTAAATTAACTTTATTTAATTCCGATTTAACCATGACTATATGGTGGTTAAATAATTATTTATTGTAACTAAACATACTTGATTTAATTAATCTAATCGCGCTTAAATGGTGCGATCAAACCATTAAACCTATTTATTTAATTTTGATGAAATGTGGCATTTTAACTAGTTGCACATTGTTCAACTTTCTAAAAGAATTCTCATGCATATTTTTAGTTTCTATTTTCGAAATGCAGGGGCATTTGAATTTTCGCATTTATTCGGGTATTTTCATTTTTTTCATATTTATATTTTTTTGTATCCCCTTTTTTATTTTTATTTTATTTTCTTTTTCTTTTTCTTCTCTTCTTTTTTTCCTTGGAAATAATTTGTAGGATAAAATATTATTTACAATATCTCATATAAAACTCAACAGATAATCATCAATTGATCCTGTAAATTATAGAAACCTAATAGAACATACCTCACCTGGGTTTTCTCAAAGTATGTTCCACCAAGACTATTCTTATCTTAAATTCCCAGTCCTCAAAGAATATTGTTCCTCTACTACTACTCTTACCTTGGATGCCCTAACTCATCCTCGAAGAGTATCGGATTCCAGATATTTACCCAATTCTCCATTCTGTCTTCCCAAGTGAAGACAAGAATGATGTGTCTATCTCTCTCTCTCAATTTAGGGAGGACATTCCCATTCCATTGAAGGAATGTACCCATTCCTATAAACAGGAATGTACCCAAGCCCCCTCTTAAATAGGGACTTGACCAATCTCCCTCTTGACCAGGGACTTGCTTTCAGCATCTCTTTAGGTGGAGATCATGGGACAACCAACAACTTGTAGGATGCCTTCCTTTGATGTCAGGAATTTCTCATTTGTCATAGAGTCTACATCTTTCGGGACTTCTTCGTAAGGCACATACCATCCATCAATTTCATCCATGAGTCATGTCATCATTTCTTTCATTGGAAAGTGATCCATTAGTCCATATTTGGCCTTCATTCATGCCATGTTGCCTTCTTCATCTCATGTTTCCTTAAGTACCTTTCATCCTTCCACATGATTGTCAGTTTTAAAATACTTTCGCAGTTCTTCCCTTAGCAACCCTACATAAGCCCATCCAGATATCATTCAAAAATAAGAAATGAACATTAAATCAAAATTACCTTTGTGATGGTCTTTCATCGTGACATTTTTTTGTTTGCATCAGCATCCGGTATACATATCGACACAACTCCAAAAGATATATACATTCAAGGGTCTCTTTCATTTTCAGACTTCATCAGGGTCTTCATATCTTTCATGGAGATATCATAGTCAAATATTTCAGTCCTTGGATGTTTATTTCCTCTTCCATAGTTTCATATTTCATGATCTCTTCCTTTTTTTCTTCACACATTTCTTTTTCAGGAACTTCTAATCAGAGTTCCTCCAAATTTCATCAACCACCTCATATTTCATATGAGGACATATTATGTTGATTTCATTTGGTATATGTGTGATCCATTCCTTCATGCATCCTTTCAAAGGAGGAGATCCTTTATTTTCTTCAGTCTCTTGAGATAGAGAATTTACCCATGTTTCCTACAACCATATCATACATACCTCATTTTCTTTTAGGTCATCTAGGCATCCTTCAACAGCTTCCTTGATTGAAAGATCTTCAATTCCTTGATCCTATTCACTTCTTTTGATATCATACCATCCTTCCGTGAATTCCTACAAGTTGGAATTCTTGATGAAACACTTGCATCCTTTTGATTGGTGAATCTTCCGATGAATATTCCAACAGAGGATCTTGAGTATCCTCAACCAGCAAATGTTTCCTCTTAACTGATGCATAATGAGATTTGTATTAGATGAAATTTTCTTTTTCCATAAGTACCACTTATGCTTCTAATGAGGTTACTAAGATATATATTTTGCTATGATGATTGCTACCAGTATGTAGACTTTTACTTCAGCTATGAGCTCTTGCTTCAATTTTATGCTCACCATGATGTCTTATTACTAAGATGAATTCAACCATGGAAGAGGTATTTCATCTTTTACTTTTTCCTTGATATCCATCTACATTATGAATAGCGTCTAAGGATCAATATAGTTCCCTTATTTCATAATTCCTTTCAATGGATCAACCCATCCATCTTTTACTTCTTGTACCTATAATTCTATTTAGCAAGTACCCCAAGAAAAATATGATACAAAAACATGATGTTAAGTTACCTTTCTAGGGTTTTATGCAATCAAGTGGTCATTTTAGGGTTTCTTAAATTCAAACCTTAGATCATACTCTTTTCCCTTTATGTCATTCTAGAGTTTATCCCATGCCCTAGAAATCTAACAAACCCTAGAAATCAAATCACACGGAAAAAATACCCTAAAATTAGGGTTTCTAAATACTAGAGTTTTTTTAATATACAAACCCATAACTTCATCCCTACTATATCTTATGATGAACCCTTGAAAAAAAAGGAATTATCATACATACCTCATGGATACCTACATGTAGTGCTCAGTACTTTCGCTGCCATGGTTCTTCACAATGGTATTGTATTCTGTCATTGATTATTTGTCATCTTCATGACCTTCCTTTAATGAGTCTTTAGGGACATTGTCGTTCTTCTGATGTGGCTTATTTCTTCATGTGTTCCTTCAAGTTATAGTATGATTGCTTATGGAACTTCATTTCCATGAAATTTCAACGTAGATATTTTTCTGCCTGTTTAGTTCCACCACTTTTTCAGAATGAATAAATGAGTATTAGTATTTTTTAAAGATTGATCATGTTATGGAGAACAAGAATGATTAGTGCTTGCATTCTTTATGCCACAAAGATTCAGTGGTAAAAATATTATATTATTTATCTTCTTTAGGAGCTCGATCTTTTTATGAGGTTGACCAAAAATTTGGTTCAGAGATTTGTTGCCTTTTGAACAATCCTTTTCTTATTGAAGAGAGAGTTCGAAACATTTGTAACCTAAAACTTTGCTTGATTTTGGAGAGACTTCGATTTTGTATTGAGAGATGTAGTTCACTATCTCTTTCTTCCTATTTTGACATCGTATATTGAGAATATTTGTACTTGGAATTTTTATTAGACTCTGTTTGAACTCGGCTCTTAAGCATACTTGACGATTCACTGTTTTATTTTATGCCTTGATTTTTCTTGGTACTCTTTTTGATGTCTCTCTTCAAACTGATTTTACGTATCTTTACCTTAGCTCTTGATGATTCTTTTATTGATTTGGTTATGAGTGTCCTTCTTTAAGTTTCCCTTCCTTCTTGACTTGACACCTTAGCTTTGATACCATGTTGAGAAATCTAGGGCAGAGATGGTAGGAGATTTCTCTCGTAATGATAATTGTTTGTGAATGCTTTTTATTTCCATTTATTATGTTCTTCCTTAGTCTTTATTATTATAAATTTATCGTCATCAAACAACTATCAAAATTAAAACACAATAATGAGACAAGAGACACATGATGTAAGCGATCAGCTAGGGCCAAAACCTCTCCAACTTGAGAGGAAAACCCAAAACAAATTCTTCCCTATTTTACCTTCAATTGAAGAATTCCATGACCTAGACCCTTGATCAAGAAATCTTCCAAGAACCAAATCACAACAACCATTATTCTTCTTTAACTCAAACCTCTATTTCTTTGTCCTCGGCCTTTATCTTCTATCACGGATCTGTAACTTTATTGGCTTCCATGTAGTAGTCAATATATCACATAGGACTGCTCAATAGGGAAGATTCGTGAGGTTTCTTTCTTAGTTTCACTTGCATACTTCACTAGAATATTCAGCTAGAAATAATGCTTATCTTTTGACCCTTCTTTCAAGATTTGTTGACACCTTGTTGTGAAACCATAGATTATGTGTGGAACCTGAAATATGGACCAGGTCTTCTTGTTTTATCTTCACTGCGATAGAAGATTCTTCTATACCAATTCAAAATGTGACACCAATATTCTTGAGCCTTGAAAATTCTCCTCGATCTAACTATGATTTCTTTGAACTGTAGCTGGAAGTATGCTCTAACAAAAATCTACACGTGAGATATAGAGGACCTAGAAGACATACCCAAACATTTGGTTTATCCTTCTATTATGTGTCTCCCTTCTTCAATATATTATGAGGCTCTTGCTTGTCTCCTCATCGAACTTCTGCAATAGTATTCAATGTGCCTAGAATGAGGTTGAGTCCTTCACTATATATAGACATGCTCAGCCATGACTTGAGGACAACTTCAATCTATCCCTAGACAGACTTGATTTGACAAGCCCAATATGAGTTTTTCTTAGTGACTTGGTTCTAGAAGATTTCTTTAACTAGACATTGACTCAAATTAACTTTTCTTTCAATATGTAATATGCCCAAATGGGTCTTCAATACATGACATTGACTCATAGAATTTATGAACTAACGACAAAACCTAAGAGCTCACAATGGGAGTTGATCTACCAAATAAAATTCCTTGAGCATGAAACCCATGCCTAAAGCATAACAAATAATTTTATTTGTATTCCTTTCATTAATTACATAAAATCATGATTACACATTTCATTATGAAGACTGAACCTAGTTACATATTTCAACAGCTGAGCCCTTCAACTTTCATTGTCAAGTCATCAACAACGTCATTAGGAATAACAATGTTGTTTTTATTATTCCAAGTGCATTGAAGGCGCAAAACATCAGTTTTTATGGAATGTCCATGGACCAATTTTCACATTCCAATCTTCATACTGGTATTCCTCCCTAATGAACCCAAAGGGCTGAAATTTTGAGCTATTACAAGTGCCCCCTAATGTATGAGGTCAGAAGAGAATTTGATGGCCAAGATACATTATATTAATCTCTGTGATCTAGGAAGTGTTGGAAACAATGTTAACACTAAGAGGGGGGTGAATAAGTATTAAGGCTAATTTTAACTTTCTTTATGCCAATTTACTTTTCTCATTTAACTTGGCATTCATACATATAACCAACAGCAATATATATAATGTGGCAGCAACATAAACTAAACTTACAAGCAAACAAACCATAAGCATCATATACATTAGACACAAGATTTTTCACGTGGAAACCCTTCTGGGAAAAAACCACAAAGCTTGTTGTTGTTAATGAAGTAAGCAGGAGCACCTACTCTATTACATCAATATGTTTGTGAGCACCAACTCCCTTTGATTTGTTTGCTAGCACCAACTAACAAGAAACACCAACTCCCTCTACTTGTACACACCTGTCCATCTTACCAGAAGCACCATATGAGGCACCAACCTCATGGATTTGTTACAAGCACCAACTTGGGGCTCCTTGGATTTATGCAAGCACAAACCTACAACAGGCATCGACCCCCAAGCCTTCTCAAGCTCAACTAGAGATGGAAGCACCAACTTCCTGATTATAAGCACCAACCCACATTCAAATAAGAATTGGTTATCCTTTGTGATTTGGTAGCAACGCTGCCTGATCTCAGCTTTGATCTCTGCTCATTCTACTACTCTTTGCAACTCTCTACAACATTCTTCAGTAGCTCTTTGATATTCTCAATAGCAGTCACTCTCAACCCTCTACTTTCTGATCTCAACAGCAGTCACTCTACTCTCGACCTTACTTCTTACAGAACAAACACAACTCTCTTATTTCTGCTCTCTAAGGCACACAACCAGCGTTATTCACACATCTAGTGCAAATCCCGCCATTAACACAAAGCATAGGCACTTTATCCTCACACACATTGTGTTGCTCTCAGGGTCTTCTCTTTTCTTCCGCTTAGGCACACTTGGCCTTTACACACAAAATTGGCTCTTCTACAACCTTAACTAGTGGTGCACTTACTTAGAACCCTATCCTCTTAACTCTATTGCTAAAATACTACACTCACCCCCACATTTTCTCATCAGAGCAAATGTGTTTTATTTTCTCTACAATTCACCTCAATCGATTTTTTCATACTGTCGATGCTTCCACACTGTCCTTAGGCATCACTTGAAATGTACTTCAACATGGCCTCTCCATGTTGTTGTTGTGTCTGCCACTAGCTAGACCACCTGCATACTCAACCTGGGCACAATCCTCTCTGTCAACAGTTATCCCATCATTAATACTCACCATGCACTTCAAGGCTCACAGAGCTTGACATTATTCAAGCATGGCTTCTCTCTACATTAGGCATGGAATCGTTGTTCTTCATTTATTTCAAAGCATGCACCAAGTCTCTTCAATGACCACTTCCACTGTTCGACAATCAAACCTATAGCTTCCAACCCATACCTCCTTCAATGCTTTGTACCTTTCTTTATCGAAGGAAAAATACACTACAGAGCACTATCAAATCCTTTTCCATATCGGTACTTTTATACTTTAAAAAACATCGAAAACGGTGAATTCTAATTAGTCTTGGCCCTTCTTTTTTTAGCCCCTTTACGAATTACTTTCATAGGACCTAGGGTTGTGACCAAGTGCCAAGACCTAAGGTGCAAAGTCCTTTAGACTCTGCCAGGAACCTTTCACCTTCATTAGAGCTCTACGCCTTTGGTTTCTTATTAGCCTCACAATCAAGCGCTAACACATATCGGAGCCCCTTATTGGCATTTTTTCTTTGTGCCACATTAGCTAGCAACACTTCATCACTGATCATCGATTGTTGATTCCAACATGACGGCATTACCTGCCACGTGGCACTTTCTGAGTAGTGACATGTGTCACCTATGTATGGCCCATTATGCCATCCAAAACCCCAAAACTTCCTGTCACGTGTCCCTCCGTATCGTTATGTCATGTTGATGCCAGCAGCCACCTAACATTATCATAACCAATCAAACACCGCCATGTGTCCTCACCGGAGCATCTCTGATGCTGACATCTGTCCTTATCAAGTCCAACCAAACACCTTCACGTGTCCTCTTGGAGGGAAAGAAAGGGCCTCACCCTTCTTGGTTTTGCAGTGATTTTATTTGTAAAATCATTTTTGAATCTCTTGGTGATTTAACATTGGAGGCCTCAATCGGTGTTCGTTAATCACTGAATTCCAAAGGCTATGAGATATGAAACTATCGGTCGTCGATCTTTGATGCATCATTATGCACTGATACATAACTTATGCGTTGATACACTTTTGTGCCGACTATCGGGACCTCTGGTACATAATTATCGCAAATTGCATATCACAACTTGTTGTTATGTTGCACCACTATTTCTCTATCCTTCGATCTCCGATATGCCGGGAACTTCGACTAGACACGTGTCACACAGACACTAGAAGTTGTATTTTGAAGGATAAAAACTTCAACTGACTCTAACTTTCAAACCACAAGTCCATTTCTAAACTTCCACATATTGTTGGGAAAGCTCTTCGAGAGCACTTTCCAATGAAAGTAATCTTATTAGCCAATGAGTCCATATTCTACCTCAAAATATGAATCTAAGGTCACTTCCACCTTCTGCTCCTTGAATCTCTAAACATCTAAGATCACACCCACCATGGTGATCCTTTGCATGAAGGCTACTGCTACCTTGAGATCCCATCCTGATGAGCACAGTAGTTGATTATTTTATGGATTTTCCACTAAGCCTATTGCTATGATGATTCTCTACTTAAGGCTCGTAGCTATCATAGGAACCCTTCCTCATGATCCATCATTGTAATCATCATTTTATGGCTTCTCCAATAATCCTTATACTAAGATTATTTTCTACATAAAGCCCACAACTACCTTGAGATTCCTCATGGGCCATCACTACCAACATCTGTTGCAACAAGAATTTGAGCTTATCTAGTTGACATCAATGCCAACACTCCTGCCAATAGTTAGGCAAAGATAACTACCCAACACATCGCCCCAATATGACTATTGACATCAATTCCAACACACTTGTTGATGCCTTCACCGGGCCACTAGCCATCTAGACAATGCCAACTGTCAAACAGGAAGATGGAGGAAACTACAAACACATAACCTTCAAAGGGATGAAATAGTCATTGCAAGATACATATAAAGCACATCCCCAAGGTAGGAATAACCATACTTCGTACTGAAGAATAGAGCATGGTCATGCACATAACATACTTCAAACCCATGTCATCATGAACTATTCATAATACAATGTAGATCTTTGTCACATTAGATATCAATAGGGTTGCAGACACCAAGAGGTGTGCCCAAGTGATCACTCTCAAAGTACATAACACATTCTCTAATGTGGCTTCGGGGAGGAAATATTCTTGAGTGAGTTTTGCCCATGCCCCAAAGTCTTTGTCTCATCCTGATGGTATGACTCAAACATGCGAATAAATAAGTTGAGATCGAGCATGCAAGGAGACCGTCTGATCACCCTGCATTGAGGGATCTTGTTAATAGATGCAAGGGAGACCACCAATGACGATAATTTATCCCAAGGTAAATAGAACAATATATCGAGTGTGAATGAATGAGTTGATGTCAAACACTCAAAGAATTAGTCAACATGGGCCAATAAGGAAAACATAGTATTGATTGCAAGGAAGCCTACCACTGAGGATTGTAAGCTCAAAGGTACAATAATATTTCTATATCTACATCCAAAATACGGTGTTGACATCAATGGGAATATATTTGTAGAAGGAGGGCCTTGATGTTTCCCCCATCATTCAACTTAAAACTAACACCAACATGAGGTCCTTGATGATAGAAGATGAAGAACTGATGCACAACTATCTTAGGGATGACCAACACAAAAGGTAGAAAGATACTGCAAATGGTCAAATTTGACTTGGACTTCCATTGAACATATAACGACATGACATAAATGTGAACTTGGTAGCTTGGAATGAAGAATACCATATAGACACAATGGTGATAATTTAGGATATATGATCAAAGGAATTTAAGCTTCATGGATGCTCCTAAAATCATGCATCAAATAGGTCATGTTTGAATTTCGGCTATGACTTTTAGTCTGGGAGGTTCTAGAATTTGAAACATGAACCATAGTGGGAGGAAATACTATTGGTCATTTTTTACAACTTTTAGATCCAAAGCTATGATATTTTAAGAGATATGATCAAAGGAATTCAAGCTTCCTGGATGCTCATAAAAGCATCCTTCAAATAGGTCATGTTGGCATTTATATTATAACTTTTCATCTGGGAGATTCTAGAAGTTGAAACTTGGAGAATAGTGAGGGGAACTCCCACTAATCATCTAGTTCAATTTACAGAACTTGGACTAATATAATTTAGGAGATATGCACTAAGTAAGTTTCTATATTAGTTCACATGCAAAGTGTTTCAAGAAAATCCTAAATGGTTTAATGATTCATTACATACAAATTCTTTGATGAAATGCCCCAATGAAAATGTTGTTTTGTGAATGCGGATAATATTTTCATATTTCAGAATTGTTGTATGATTGTATTATTGTATCTTATCTATGTTTATTTGCATGCAAAGCATTTGAAGAAATGTGTTAAAGGTGTTTTATTACAATTTGCATACAAAATATTTCGTAAAATATGTCAAAGACAGAAAGAAAAATTTGCATGGTTGAGTGGTATATTTTTGTTAGTATGTCACGAGTGGAATAAAAGAAATGTTTATTACTTGATTTCATACAAAATGGTTGACAAAATTTATACAAGAAAAAGACTACTTAATTGGTTGTATACAAAGTATTTGAAGTGTTTAACAAAATGTATGAGAGATGAAAGTCAAGCTTTCGCAATTGTGGTTAGGATAAATTTCGTAGGGGTAAGTGACAAAGTGGTATCAGATAATATTTCCAAGATATTAAAACGAAAAATAAAATTTTGGGTACCCTGAATGTGACAAAGTGGCATATGTTGTCTCTGCGACAAACACCCCTTAAACTTTTGTGTACATCCTGAATCTTGGAGCCTCCTTGTGATCTTATGTTTTGACATCTCAAGTTGTTCATGGTCACTTCATGATTGGTTGATGCTTTTATAATCCTTAATTTTTCTTTTGATATTCTAACTGCTGAAGCCACTTGTTTACACATGCTTAACTTTTGACGCATTCACAAGCACACCTCATTCTAGCAAGCTTAGTAGTCCATGTCTATCCTTTGAATATAGGAATTAAGCAGTCTTGAAATATTTGCATGCGTTGTCCTTGGTAACAATGATTTTTCGGTATTTAGTGGTAGACATTGTGTAGCTCTCAAACATTGCACAGTCCCTGATGACAATGCTTGCGTAGTTGACAAGGACAATGATTTTGCAATCCATGTGGAAATTCAGTGCACAATTCTAGTTGACAATCTCTCTCACTCTTAGTTGCAGGTGTACCATCATCCTAATGAGTTTTCTCAACTGTTGCTTTTGCACATTTTTTCTTTCATAAGTGTCACATTCACTTTTACAGTTGTAGTTTTTTCTTACTTTCACTTTCGCAAGGGTTGCTTTTGCTTTCTTTAGCTTTTTCATGTGTCACTTTTAATTATTCTTACTGTCGCAAGTGTCAATCTTTGTGAAAGGGAATTATAGCGCATATTTAAGGAAGTTTTGTCTATTATAGAAATATGCATTAGACTTATTACCAAAGTATTTCGCATTTTCTTTTTGTAGTCGACACTAGTGTCGTAAAGTGTATCTAAAGTGTCACGCTTGGAGGAAAGTGTCATTTTGTTGTTTTTTCAATGGATGTATGTCGATTATGGGTGTTAAGTGTTTCATTGTCATGTGGTTGATCATTTACGAGTGTGTGATCATGTTCAAGTCATGCTTCAGTCTTATCTTTCTTCTTCACTAATCCCACACTTAATTAATTTCTGAAGCTTTTATATCTTTGCAACTTGTCCTACCAAGCACTCCTCATCTTGCCTTCATGAATTGTGCACTGCATAGTCTCAACCCCTAGTTAGCTATCCTTTCCTCTTAGAACTGTGCACTGTGTAGTCATTGTCTCCAAGAACTGCTCATTATGCAATCCCTGTGCCTAGTCCATGCCTCCTACTCTTGCTAACTATGCAATCATTTTCCCATTTAGGCCTCAACTTCACACTACGCATTCTCAGTTAGAAATCAGGCCCTGTCTTAGTCCTTAACTTGCTCAACTGTGCAATCAACTATCTTAGTCCTTCCAGAATTGTGCATTGCATAATCATAGTGAGAAATTTTGTCTCATTAGATCCCTGACTCCCTCAACTAAGCAATCTTCCCTTCCTTTCCTTCAGTCACTTTGCATTGTGAATTCCTAGTGACTAAACCCTCATCACTTCCTTTTGTTTCTGTGCACCGCACAATCCCTAAGCATCCCCCTCAATCATGTACATTATCTGAGCTCAATCAATGTGTTGCATAAGAAACAAGATAGATTAAGATATTTTGGGATTGATGTCCTCTTTTCATGAGTGAATTCCATTTGCAGGTGTTGTTATCTTGACATGATAGGATGATGCTCAAGGATAATGCTAAGGATATCATGTAAGAAGACACTTTTCAAGCTAGAGACACAAAGATATCATTAAGCCAAGAGATGAAGGGATATTGGATCATGACAGAAGATTAAATATCAAGATCACATGGAAGACTCCATATCAACCAACCTCTTGGAGTATGAAGATGAAGTACTTGAAAAATCTATCATGAAGATACAAATATGGTTGTAAGGAGGAAACCTTGACATTCAAACATAAGGGTCTTATCTTTCATTGTATTTTGCCACATAATTTATGGATGTAATTATGTAATATTCCAAAAAGAGAAAATGTAAATTTGTGGAAGCCCAAGGGTCCCACATGGAATGTGAAGATTCACTAGAAAGTTCTAAAGTCGTTTAGAAGCTCAAATATCATATTGAAATTTGAAAATTCATAGTAGGATCTTCTTGTCGTTGTTATCAACTCCCTCCAAAAATTGTCTCACACTTGAATTTTGAAGCCTATTGAGGATTTTACAGCTTGTCGCTCCATGGTTACTCCATGGTCATTGATGTTTTGCAAATTGTTCAAATCTTCTTCCTAGTTTCAAAATATCAAGTCACTTGTACTCACATGCACAAATTTCGATGATTTTATGAGAACACTTCCTATATGCAAGCCAGAATAGGAATAGCACCATCCATCAAGACAATTCCTGTGTGGTGTTCAACTCATGTCGAAAGTAAATGTGCACTTTTATTAAAAACCCCCTCACTTTGTTGCATTTATACTTCTATTTTGGTGAGTTTTCTCAATTGTCATATTTTGCACATTTTCACTTTCACATTTGCGACTACTGTTTTGATTTTATTTTACTCAATGAGTGTCATTTTCATGTTATCTTCATTTTGGAATGTATCACTTTTAAGGTCGTTCACATTCTACAGGTGTCTTCTTATGTTTTCCTCATGTGGAAGGTGTCTCTTTTGTGGTTTTAACTCCTGCATGTGTCACACCTTAACACATAATCAAAGTCATTTATGATGCACTCTTCTGCATTAGATGGTCTTACAAATCATTAGAATATGCACTAGACACATTCTTACAGCTTAGTGCACCATCTAGTCACAGTCGTCATAGTTGTCGTAACTTGTGTTCTAAGTGTCATAATGTGTCATTTCAGCTGTTGCGTTTAGACGCAAGTGTCATTTTGTTGTCATTTCAAGGTTTGATTATCATTCATCAATCCTATGTATTCATATGTCTTGTCATTCATGATTCCCACACGTAGCTATTTTGGATCCCTTTTTGTTCCTTTAGCACAGCGCAATTTGTGAAGCCTTTAGCCTTCTTATTGAGTATAAATCTCAACCTATCTATAGGCCTCAATGATGAAATCCTACTCCAAAAGGTTGGTTCAATAAGTCGCTCTCAATATTACTCTAAATTTGTTGCACATTATGATCCTCCCAAGGGAGGTCACTTGACCCTTCTTGCTCGTACTAACTCTCTTCACTGAGTTTGAGTCACCTCTACCTTACATGACACATAGAGCACTCCTAGCTAGCAGCATGGACCTCTTACACCATTTTGTAGAGGAAAAACATACAAAGCAAAGATCCTCTTATCCTCCTAGTGAAGTGAAAACCCTCCTAGGCAAAGTTGCTTCATCCTTATGGCCTCCATCAACGAAAAGCACACTCAAAATGGTCAGGCATCCACTATTGGGTCAACATATGCTAGCATAGGATCAAAACAACACTAGAAAGTGACAATGACCCCTTGTTGAAGAATATTTTACTTTATCTCAAGCCTCCTCTTCCTTTGAGTTCATGGCACACTCATGAAGGCTAAAGCCTCACCCTTCCCCCTTCCCCAGTGTGCTCTGCACCCAAGCTTCGCTTAACATCTTCCTCTAAAGCACATGGCACAGTAAGGAGGGTTGAAGGAAACTTCCTCTCCACCTTTGACTAGTCAAATTGAACCCTCTTTGAAGCTTTCTTTCCCTTTGAATGCATAACATATTCCTAGAGGTTGAACCATTCACCATCTCTCCTTCCAAATGTACTCATGCTCCCTGACCCTTCCTTTGAGCACATGGTGCAGTAGGGAAGGCTAAAGGATGCCTCCCCTCACCTTTGACTAGTCAAACAATGCTTTTAGGCTTTCCTCTTTTTTCTTTAGAGCACATAGCACAACCTTGAAGCACGAAGCTTTCAACCTTGTCCCTTCAGCTTCCCCCACAGCACTGAACCAAGGACAAATATTCCTCATAGTTCATGGCACAATAAAAATGAATGGTGGAGCCCTCCTAACCCACTAATGAGTTTGATTGCGCCCTCTTAATCAAGTCACCTTCTTCTAACCCTCTCACTGGCCTATCATAAGCAGATCATTGCATGAGTTAGGTAGTAATAGAATAGATGTTTTAAAGACTAATATTGCCCCGTCATGAATGATTTGCATTAGCAATAGTACCTTCCAAGAATGACAAGGTGATACTCAAGAGCATATCACAAGGAGAAAGCATGAAGAAACACCTACACAGAAGAATCACTAAGAGCGATATCATGAAGACTTGAAGCAGATCATGGACCGAGATAAAGAGAAGACATTGCATGATGACTCAAAGGACTCTGATATGATCAAAGACCCTTTGGAGGGTGAAGATGAGAAATAAAGGGGATCTTTCAAGAGGATGAAGCATAGATCATATCCACCATCAAGAATGTAAGATGAAGCAGCAAAGAAGACAACTTGGCATTGCCACCTCATCATGAATTCCATGTAAGGTTGTGACATGTACAAGTGTCATCATAATGGTAAATGTGTGTCCATGTGTTATGCCACATCATAATGTGGAACGTAATTCATGTATATTCAAGAAAAAGGACAAACTGTAATGAGTGGAAGCCCAAGAGTCATATGTTGGAAATGAAAATTCACTTAGTCACATATGGACAAAATGTCTTTAGGAGAAGTCCAAAAGTCATTAGAATTTCAAGAGTTGTTTAGAATTCAAAAGGAAAAATTAGAAGTCCAAGAGTCATGAGGGTAATTCAAGAGTCACAGGGATATGAAAGGTCATTCCCATTATTACAAAAGAAACCTCATAACTCAAGCAAAGGGATTTTGGAGGCTTAAGCTTTGGAGAGCTAGTCTTGGCTTCTCTACTTGGCATAAGAGAGAAAATTATTCTTTGGAGAATCAAGAAGTGACTTAATGTTCCACTATTGGGACTAGTGTCTCATCATTATAACTATGTACTTGAATCTTTCACCTTATAATTCAATCTCTATGAACCAACAAATTTTCATGCATGTATCGCAAATGTTTTAGGAATATTCTTGGGATGTTTACGGTATATGATATGTTCATATGTACTGAAGAAATTGAACTATTTCAGTGGATTTGGTACTCATATTATTGAATGTGTATTGTATTCGCCTAATAATCATTATGTGAACTATTTCTCTAATGAATCTTTCTTTTCTCTTGTGTCTCTCTCAGGTTAGTACTATTACTTCCTTCTATAGCCTCACTTTTTGTCTCCCCTTCATGAAATTCTTCTTTCACAAATTACAATAATTGTTTAGGTTAGTACTATTACTTCCTTCTATAGCCTCACTTTTTGTCTCCCCCTCATGAAATTCTTCTTTTACAAATTACAATAATTGTTTGACATTGTTAACTTACTTTCTTTTTCAAGGGTTACATATATAATCTCTTATGTTATTCATTGAAACCAAGGTGAACCTTACGATTAAAGTGGTCGGGGTTATTCTCCGGATGGGGCTCCTACTCCAGATGGTCTCAGGTCTAATTTGGACTTCACATCGGGGAGACCCTTTGTATGTTGGTGGTATCTAGCACCATCAACAGATATTAAGGGTCATAAGGGAGGTAAAGAGCCATGTGGGAGATGGAAAGTCACCTCATTTTTTATAAATATACCCTCATAACTCAAGAGGGGGGACTTTGGACTTTTCACCTTGGCTTCTCTAGTTTGGCATAGGAGAGAATGTCTTTTTTCTAGGATCAAGTGGTGACTTAATTTTCCACTGTTGGGGCTTTTGTGGTAGCATTATAATCGTGTATCTTGTGACTTTCACTTAATATATGAAGCTCTAAGAGTTGGTGCACTTTCATGCATATGTCATTAATTATTATGAGACTATTCTTTCATTGTTTGCGGTGTATGTTTATGTTAACATAAAATAATGAAAATGAACTATTTTTTGGCTTTGGTATGCATCTTATTGAATGTGAATTATTACTTGCTTTTATGATTGTTGCTACCTTGTGAACTACTTTACAGGTTAACTAGTGATTATTTCCATGCTCGTGTGTGTCTCTTTTAGGATAGTATTATTACTCTTCTTCTAGAGGCTTACTCTTTTCCATACCATGAAAGTATCTTATATGCATTGCAATTGTATGCCTCATAGTGTCAACTTACTTGCTTATTTCAAATATTGTTTGCATAATATCTGTTGATAATTGAAGTCAAGGAAAATTCCTAAGCATATTGGAAACCAGCCTTATTTCCTTATTAGGGCTTCTACACCAAACGACATGAGCTCTAGTTGGGGCTCCATACTCGGGAGACCCCCTTGGTTGACGAATTTCAAACACCATCAACAATTGGAGATAGAAGGAGGTCCAGATGAAAATTTTATCCCATTGGGTCTATTTTGAATCTCTTGTCTTGAATGGCCTCTTCCTAAATCTCAACCCTGAGGTGTTTTTCCAAGAATGCAATCTTTCAATTCTCATGGAACTAATAGATGACTTGTCGCATCTTAAGTTCAATGGCAGGTAAAACATCTATTCTAGAGCATATACTTATGTTTCTCAATTTTTTTGATTTCCATGAAATTGATTGTGAAGAAGTTGTTTGTACACTCTTTACCCTCGCACTTGAAGGTCAAGTTAAGAAATGGTGTCACACTTTATTAGTTGCTTCCATTCACTCATTCAAACAACTCTTTAAGGATATTCATTGGGCCTTTGACAGGTATGATTATAAATATGTATATAAAAGAATCAATTAGCTTAGAATGAAACTTGGTGAATTGTTAGAGGATTTTCTTGATCGATTTCTTCACCTTTGTTATGAGTTTCCTGAAGAATTTGTGGATTGAGATTTATTTAATGAAAAGTTTCAACATTTAATTCAAACCTCCTTGAAACACTTTGAATCAAAATATTTGGTTGAATGCGCTCTCCCAACTTATATTGATCATGAGACACCTCCAATTTCAGAGGAGGAACCTATTTCCCCTTTTGTCCCTTGTCCTCCTCCCTTTTCATTCCCTAACAAGGTAGTCTCTAATGCTATTATTGAGGTTTAGAAATCTACAAGCCAAAATTTTGATCCATGTATCCTACCTTCATTTCCTTCCCATGGACAATATCTTATCTAGGATAACTTTGAATGTTCTAATAAGTTCATGGAGCCTGAGGTGAAGATTACTCCCTTGATTCGCCCGTATGACATTGATGTGTATGATCCTAATATTAAATCTAATTTCATCGAAAGTATTGTTCCTTCATGGGATACATGTAATCCTATATCACCTACATCTTGTTATCACCTGGATTTACCTCAGGTTGAAGGGAGGCAACTTCTAGGGTAACCACAAACCAAGCTTAGCCTTGTAGATAGCCCTACAAGGGTGAGAGAGGGCTCTCTCCTTTAGAATCTCAGTCGAGATGACTGGATCAGGTAAGGATTTAAGGCTAGGTATAGTAGCACAGGAGTTTTAATTGGGTTTTGTTGATGTTACGTTGGATCAGATGGAGCTGGGCAGTTTAGGGTGGGAAATTAGGTCAGAAATGCAGGGTGTTCTATGGGGCAAGGTAGGCATAGGCTTTAACACTTTAGGCTTAATGGTGTGAGGTGTTTAAGACTGATAAGGAGCTAAGGAGGGCATGTGACAATCATGGATCCTTTTCAAACAGTAGAAAACATAAAATATTGAATGATTTCCCAAGGTAGAGCATTGTAACAATGGATTCTACCTATCTAACTTGATAACATTCAATAAGAAGCAATGAAATGGATGATGGCATAAATAAACATGTAAACAAATGATTACAAAATAAGAAACTATGCTAAAAATCCATACCACAGGGGTCCCATAAAAATAGCTACAAATCTTATTAATCTCCTTGCCAAACTGCTTACAATGATGCACAATCAAGCTCTGAGCATCCAAGTGAGTCCAACCCTTGCCAATGACAAAGAAAATACATGATATAGACATTCAAATCACTCATCCTAACCATTAGGGGTCGAAACCGTGAGAAGAGGGTTGTTTCAACCATTTCTAAACAAGGAACAGGAATTCAGGCAGTCAAACAACTTGCCTCTAAAAGAGGGCAAACTGATTCATTACCCTAAAAACCACTTTTTATCTAATGAGTCTACCATATACTAGTGTTTTACTATTACATTTACAAACCATGGAATTAATTACATCAGAAAATTCACCTCCATGAGAGAGAAAACAAGAAAATAGTCGAAATTTAGCAAAATAGTAATCCTGAGTAAAAATGCCCTACGCGCAGCGCCATCGGTCCTACACGCAGCACCACTTTGAGTCCACTTTTGGAGGCCTTCCCATCATCCCAATTGAGCCCAGGATAGCACATTGGAAAGGTCTTCAAGTATACTTTCCCGAATACTAGGAATTTCTACATTTGGAGCTCATTTTCCCCCCCAAAAATGGATTCTCCCAAGATTACTTCTGTGTGTCCAAAAATTGGCAGAAAGGTCAAATTTTGAGAGTTTTTCGACCTTCTGGTGAACTAATTCTACTCCAAAAATTCTAAAAATTGCTAGGGTGCATGACCTTGATGCCTTGAATCCAAAAATGCAAGACATTTGTCCATTGAGTGCCCCTAGAAAAAGCGCAGCGCCAGTGGCGCTGCGCTTCTAGGCAGATTTTCTGTGTATTGAATTTCCAAAATTCAAAAATGAAAAAATTTCCTCAAAAACTACCCAAAATTGGTATGAGGCACCACCATCATGTGCTCTGATGAGCCAAGGAAGCCTCAATCAACATTCTAAGCCTATCCTCCTCTTTCTTGCCCTTCAAGGCCCGCCTTAACCTAGCTTTCATCTTTTTTATTCTCATGTTGCAAATCTTATTGCAGGTCATGTAGTGATATGCCATGTGTCTAAGCATCTTGTTGTCCCTGTTGGCCTTCTTAATGAGCCCTTCAAGATGTAGATTGACTCTTTCAAGCCAAGTCTCCCTATCCATTTCAATTTCTTGCTCGATAAGAGTCAAAGTGACATGAGCCTTTTTGTCACTTTGCGTCTTTGCTTTTAGTAGTTCAAGCTCCATGAGGACCTGTTTATCACTCAATTTTTTGTTCTCCTACTCCAAGTATGTGATGACAAACTTGGATCTCTCTAAGTTATCCATCAAGGCTTGTATCTAAGTTTCCTTCTCTTGAATGATGATGTCTTTTATGGTTTCCCTCTCTTGAGCCTTTAAATCAATAATCTCGGTGTCATGTTGCTCGGGCTCATCATGTTCTTCCAACTCAAACTCCCTTTCTTGCTCATCATCCAAGCCATCCTCCTATACCTTTTCCTTCCCTTTGTTTAGTTTCTCAACCTGTACCTGTTTTGTCGGTGTAGAAGGCAAAGCCCCTTCCACACCCTATGGAGATAACATTTGCCTATGGACTCATGAAGAAGGCAAGGTCCCTTCCACATCCTATGGAGCAAACACTTGCCTAGCAACTGCAAACAACTTCCTTGTACCTCTTTGATATGTCAAGAATACCGGCACCTCAACAATTTTTGTCTCTTTGTGTTCCTCTCTTGTTTTCACATGAGTAGAGGGCCCACCTGTTTCTTGCACCATGGATGGAGGAATCTGAGGTCCCTTGAACATGTCATGAGCAATGAAAGTCTTCAAAGGGATATTTAGAAGATTGAGATGGACAAGAAAAATAATATTGATTAAGGAGTAATGATATATGATGTTCAGCTGTTGAGGATATGGCTTCTTTTACACAATGTAAGCCATCTTATCAATATTTCTAAACAAAAAGTAGGGGAGGCTCAACATCTTCACCCTTGTAAAGTGCATGAGGAGCCTGATATGGTAAGTGTACAACCTAGAAAATCTACCCTCACAAGTAAAATATTTGATGATAATCCTCATCAAGGGGACATACCTGTTCTCCAAGAATTTGAAAGGGAAAAGCCTCTTCACATGACTTCTGTACTGAGGCTTAATGTAAGGCTCATAATAATGCTCATCAAGGTCCTGAGCCTTATACCATTTCTCACCAACATTAGGAATCTTGGTGGCCTCTGAAATGATTGATGGTGACACTGTGAAAGTCACCCCAGCAAGAGTCATTTCGTTGTTGTGCAGGTGGGCTACAAAGAGTCTAGCCAATTCATGATGAAACTGAACTCTCTCCACTAGTTCACAAAACTCATAACATCCAAGGTGTCTAAAACATGAAACTACTAATGGAGAGGCTTGTAGTTCTCTTAGGTTAGTTGGCTTTTCTCTGGTGATTTTACCTCCCTTATGAGGCTTTCTATGTTGCCTACTCCTCCTCAACTGAACTATCACTTAATGTATCCTCCTCATCATAGTCATAGTCACCCCTATCCATGTTTAACCAGCTTCTTAATTGCACAAATTTTAGACAATGTAAACGAGGATGAGTGATATGCTCTAGGGTTTGTAGGGATGAGTTTGAGTGAACTTACGTAGTTATGGACAGATCATAAACCATGAGAGTGAGGGGTGGGTTCTTGGGAATGACGGATAGGTGATGGAATGTAGATGAGGGTGAAGGGAATGATGGGTAAAGGGTTTTATTTATGATGCTAGGCAATAGAAAAACAAACTGATTAGGGTTTATAGAGGAAAATTAGGTTTTGATAATAGGACTGAAGGAGATGTCCAAAATATCAAATGTGCAAGCTAAGCATTGAGTGAAGAGAGAGCACTTACTTGTAAAAGGTGAATTTGGAGGAAATTGGGTGAAAATTTGAAGTTTGAAGTGTTTTGGTGGTTGTTTGCCCTACGCGTAGCGCACTTTCCCAGAAGCGCAGCGCTGGCTCCTACGCGCAGTGCCCATTCAAATTTGCACTATCAAAAAATTCCCTACACGCAACGCCTTCCTCCCTACGCGCAGCGCCGGGCAAAATCTTTTAGAAGCACGATGACAATTGCCTACGCGCAGCGTTGCCTCTATTTTGCTCAAAACCACTTGAAGATTGCTTCTTTCTTCTCTCCTTTAGCTTCTTTGACTTGCAAGATGACATAATGAAATAAAAGTAGGATGAGAGGGTTTATATATGGGCACCATTTTGATTTTAACTTTTTGAAAACCCTCTTTGAATGCTTTTTCACTTTTTCTTTTGCAGGTGGATTAGAGCTCATGCTGACTTGATTTTTTGGTAGTGTTTGTAGCTAGGTAGTATGGATTGATACTTAGGAGTAGTTGGGAATCAATATTACATATAGAAACATAAAATTACATAAGAAATTAAAATAAAAACAAAATACTCTGTTTTCACCTCAAAACATGTTTTGAGGTGAAAATTACATTAGACTTTTAAAAAGAATAACTTTTGACCTTCAAGCTACCATGCTTGAGTTTATTTCACATCCTCATGTCTTTGCTGATCATTATTAGCATTTAACCATCAAATTTGACTATGGTGGAAACCCTAAAACCTAATGAGACCAAACCCTATGATCTAATGAAATGAACTGCAGAGTGAAAATGAATCATGACTGAAGACTATAGAAAAGAAGATCAACAAGTATATTTCATGAGGGAAAATTGAAGTGACCTCAACCATCAGTGGATCCATGACCTAATGGAGTGATGAAAATTTATAGTATGGGACTCCTATTATGCAAATGCAAAAGAGCATATTTTGATCACTGATGGCAGTATGACAAGACTGACACTAAAATTGGCTCCAATGGGGATGGTAGCTCCTTGGAGGTGCCAAGAACATCGTATACCTAGTAGCCTTATCCATTGGGCAATGGGATCAAAACACTCAATCTGAACTACATGTCTGAATATTGATGACTCAAAGACACAAACTGACTTTTACTCAACTAAAAGTTGACTCGATACTAAAACACAATAGACAAACTAAAAATATGCTCAAAATGGAGATTATTCAATAAAACCTACTCTAATTGTTCCATTCATCACCTGATCAAGTGAAATGAAACAACCAATGCAACCAAGTAAGCATTTTGGCTGTTGTTTGAATTCTTTGCAAGTGCTTGTTTATGAACAACAAGAGAGAACCACTGAAAGGAAACTCCCATGAAAACTTGTAAACAGATCCAAATTTTCCCAGACTAAATAATATGGATGCTCTATCTGACTCCAAAAATACTACATAAGGATCATGAAATTTATGTGCACTAGGACTTAGCTCATCCAATGGATTACTTTGCTTCTCTTCATACCATGAATGCAAACTTTCATCTGAGCTTTGTGACAAGACTCCTACTAAAAATGACAAAGAAAATGGTTGTCAGATCAAGTTTGTATTAATACTTTTTTCGAGTTCACAGTTAGCTAATGAAGAAGGACTTTGACTGCAGAAATCATCCAACACATCTGAGCTATTGGATCGTGAAAAACTTGAAAAGACTGTTGCAACCCATTGGTTCCAATGATATTGCATGATTTTCTACAGGCTGCTCATTTGAAGATATACTATGCAAAATTCCCTTCAAAAACTGAAATCATTCAAAACATAATGGTACGGAATCATCTTGCATCATTTGATCATATGTTCCAGCTTCCAAGTCTTCATCTGCAACCTGGCATTCAATGGCATTCAGGGGCCACAAATCTATATATGAGAAGTCTTGAACAAGGATTTCATTGCCCTCTAGATGGTCAAGATCAAAACTTATCAAAGGTTGATTTCTGATTGCATGAAAGTTGTCTCTGATGAACTGAAATGAAGTAAAACAAAAAGGCAAAGATCCTTCACTTACTCCAAAATTTTATGTACTTTCCTCCTCACTTCCATAGCTGATATGTAACAGTTGATCATTGTATTCAAGCTATTGAAAGTGAACTTCCTCCTTCCACAAACCAGCTGTTGATTTGTCTACAAGATTAACTTCTGTTTGGAGAACATAATCATCATCATATTGATCAAACTTCATCAAGCATACATGTTAGATCAACAGATCTCTATTCTACAAGGTGATCTATAAAAAAACTTATCAGGTCTATGACAACTGGGATAAGAAAGGAAATGTTTTGGATCAACCACTTGTTCTTCCTCAATCAGCGAGCCATGGTCTTGAACATCATACTCATTCCTTGCGGTGATCTTTTGCATCATCTCTTCCACTGCACTTACCAAAATGTTGAGCTTTACCTCTAAAGATGTTGATTCCTCTGGATCTATGTTCTGCATCTCTTCAAGTATTGTCAGGTTCCTTTCCTTCAGCTGAAACTCCATTTCTGGATCAAAGGCTTTCAGGTAGTGTAAGAGAGCGGATCCAGGAGGAGGTCTTATATTAGCCGGCATCGAACAATAAACTTGGTTAAATATAGCAGAAAATTGTTGTACTGTCTCCCATGGCCATATTTTCCGATGGTTATACTCTTCTAAAATCAAGAAAGGGTTATGTCTGACCACCCACCTGTTGAGGAAAACTTTGACAAACTGCTAGAAATCTGAGATGCTCACATCAGGCAGGGTTTTGAACCAACTCTTGACTTTGCCTTACAAAGAAAGAGAAAAAAGCCTAATACTGACATTCTCTTCATCAACTTCAAAAAGGTCAAGAAAAGACTCAAAATTCAGTACATGTCTCTCAGCATTGATGCTGTCACATTCACCATCAAATCTTGGTAGATATAGGTAATGATTTTTAGGGAAAGCATGGGATATAGGACGTAAAATCAGAGGCTTATATCTATCTCGAATTTTACAAGGTATAGGAGTATATACAAAAGTTGTAGAATCAGTCTTGGTCTCTTTAGGCTCATCAGTTTGAAGACGGTCATCATAAGATTCGGAAGAAGGGTCTTGATCAAGATAAAAGGCATGCGAATATTTTGTATTCACAATCTTCAAAGGGAAAGAATCAAATGCAGGTCTAGGATCTTTTCTCAAATACAGTGTACTTCGTAAAGCCTTCTTGAAGTTCTCGAGAAAAGAGAAGAAATAATCTATAACAAAGAATGTAATGTTCTGGATAAAATTCCAACTTGAATACCTGATCTTTCCATATTGTCCTTTCATGTTTCTGTTGGTCAGGTTCATCCTCCAGTGGAGTCCTTGAATCTGATCTCAAAACTGATTTGGAGTTGCCAAGTGAATGATTTCAGCCTTCCAGTGTCTGATCGTTGTCCACCATCAATAATAAAATCTAGATATGAACTTGATACATTTTTCTGAGGAACATAAAACCACGTTCCCTAGTATGGTCGCCACTATGTTATCACCTGGATTTACCTCAGTCTAAAGGGAGGAAACTTCTAGGGTAACCACAAACCAAGCTTAGCCTTGTAGCTAGCCCTACAAGGCCGAGAGAGGGCTCTCTCCTTTAGAATATCAGTCGAGATGACTGGATCAGGTAAGGATTTTAGGCTAGGTATAGTAGCACGGGAGTTTTGATTGGGTTTTGTTGATGTTTCGCTGGATCAGATGGAGTTTGGCAGTTTAGGTCTAGGAAATTAGGTCAGAAATGTAGGGTGTTCTATGGGGAAAGGTAGGCATAGGCTTTAGCACTTTAGTCTTAATGGTGTGAGGTGTTTAAGACTAATTAGGAGCTGATGAGGGCATGTGACAATCATGGATCCTTCTCAAACAGTAGAAAACATAAAATATTGAATGATTTCCCAAGGTAGAGCATTGTAACAATGGATTCTACCTATCTAACTTGATAACATTCAATAAGAAGCAATGAAATGGATGATTGCATACATAAAACATGTAAACAAATTATTATAAAAGAACAAACTGTGCTAAAACTCCATACCACAGGAATCCCATAAAAATAGTTGCAAATCTTATTAATCTCCTTGCCAAACCGCTTACAATGATGTACAATCAAGCTATGAGCATCCAAGTGAGTCCAACCCTTGCCAATGACAAAGAAAATACATGATATAGACATTCAAATCACTCATCCCAACCATCAGGGGTTGAAACCATGAGAAGAGGAGTTGTTTCAACCATTTCTAAACAAGGAACAAGAATCTAGGCAGTCAAACAACTTGCCTCTAAAAGAGGGGAAACTGATTCATTACCCTCAAAACCACTTTTTATCTAATGAATCTACCATCTACTAGTGTTTTACTATTACATTTACAAACCATGGAATTAATTACATAGTAATTTCACCTCCATGAGAGAGAAAACAAGCAAATAGTCGAAATTTAGCAAAATAGTCATCCTAAGTAAAGATGCCCTCGCAGCGCCAATTTGAGTCCACTTTTGGAGGCCTTCCCATCATCCAAATTGAGCCCAGGATAGCACATTGGAAAGGTCTTAAAGTATAATTTTTAGAACACATGTAATTTCTATATTTGGAGCTCATTTTCCCCCTCAAAAACGGATTCTCCCAAGACTACTTATGTGTGTCCAAAAACTAGCAGAAAGGTCAAATTTTCAGTGTTTTTGGACCTTCTAGTGAACTAATTCTGCTCCAAAAATTCTGAAAATTGCTAGGGTGCATGAAATTGATGCCCTGAATCCAAAAATTCAAGCCATTTTTGCATTGGGTTCCCCTAAGTGCAGCGTCAAAGGCACAGCGCTTCTGGGCAGATTTTCTGTGTATTGAATTTCCAAAATTCAAAACTGACAAAATTTCCTCAAAAACTGCCCAAAATTGGTATGAGGCACCACCATCATGTACTCTGATGAACCAAGGAAGCCTCAGCCAACATTCTAATTCTATCCTCCTCTTTCTTTCCCTTCAAGGCCCGCCTTAACCTAGCTTTCATCTTTTTTATTCTCATGTTACAGATCTTATTGCGGGTCATGTAGTGATATGCCATGTGTCTAAGCATCTTGTTCTCCCCATTGGCCTTCTTAATGAGCCCTTCAATATTTAGATTGACTCTTTCAAGCCAAGTCTCCCTATCCTTTTCAATTTCTTGCTCGATAGGAGTCAAAGTGACATGAGCCTCTTTGTTACTTTGCCTCTTTGCTTTTGATAGTTCAAGCTCCATGAGGACCTGTTTATCACTCAATTGTTTGTTCTCCTACTCCAAGTATGTGATGAAAAATTTGGCTCTCTCTAAGTTATCCATCAAGGCTTGTACCTGAGCTTCCTTCTCCTAAATGATGATGTCTTTGATGGTTTCCCTCTCCTGAGTCTCTTCCAACTCAAACTCCCTTTCTTGCTCATCATCCAAGTCACCCTCGTGTACATTTTCCTTCCCTTTGTTTAGTTGCTCAACCTGTACCTGTTTTATTGATGTAGAAGGCAAATCCCCTTCCACACCCTATGGAGATAACATTTTCCTATGGACTGATGAAGAATGCAAGGTCCCTTCCACATCCTGTGGAGCAAACACTTTCCTAGCAGTTGCAAACAACTTCCTTGTACCTCTTTGATATGTCAAGAATATCGGCACCTCAACAGTTTTTGTCTCTTTGTGTTCCCCTCCTGTTCTCACATGAGTAGAGGGACCACCTATTTTGGATGGAGGAATCTGAGGTCCCCTGAACATGTCATGAGCAATGAAAGTCTCCCAAGGGATATTTAGAAGACTGAGATGGTGAAGAACAATAATCTTGATCAAGGAGTAATGATATATGTTGTTCATCTGCTGAGGATATGGCTTAGTCTGCACAATGTAAGCCATCTTATAAATATTTCTAAACAAAAAGTAGGGGAGGTTCAACATCGTCACCCTTGTAAAGTGCATGAGGAGCCTGATATGGTAAGTGTACAACCTGGAAAATCTGCCCTCACAAGTAAAATATATGATGATAATCCTCATCAAGGGGACATACTTGTTCTCCAAGAATTTGAAAGTGAAAAGCCTCTTCACCTGACTTATGTACTAAGGCTTAATGTAAGGCTCATAATAATGCTCATCAAGGTCCTGAGCCTTATACCATTTCTCACCAACATTAGGAATCCTGGTGGCCTCTGAAATGATTAATGGTGACACTGTGAAAGTCACTCTAGCAAGAGTCACTTTATTGTTGTGCAGGTGGGCTACAAAGAGTCTAGCCAATTCATGATGAAATTGAACTCTCTCCACTAGTTCATAGAATGCATAACATCCAAGGTGTTTAAAACATGAAACTGCTAATGGAGAGGCTTGTAGTTCTCTTATGTTAGTTGGCTCTTCTTTGGTGATTTTACCTCCCTTATGAGGCTTTCTATGTTGCATGCTCCTCTCAACTGAACTATCACTTACTGTATCCTCCTCATCATAGTCATAGTCACCTCTATACATGTTTAACCAGCGTCTTAATTGCACAAATTTTAGAAAATGTAAATGAGGATGAGTGATATGCTCTAGGGTTTGTAGGGATGAGTTTGAGTGAATTTATGTAGTTATGGATAGATCATAAACCATGAGAGTGAGGGGAAGATTTTTGGGAATGAGGGATAGATGATGGAATGTAGATGAGGGTGAAGGGAATGATGGGTAAAGGGTTTTAGTTATGATGCTAGGCAATAGAAAAACAAACTAATTAGGGTTTATAGAGGAAAATTAGGGTTTGATAATAGGAGTGGAGGAGATGTCCAAAATATCAAATGTGCAAGCTAAACATTGAGTGAAGAGAGAGCACTTACTTGTAAAATGTGAATTTGGAGGCAATTAGGTGAAAATTTGAAGTTTTAAGCGTTTTGGTGGCTTGCTACCCTACGCACAGTGCACTTGCCCAAAAGCACAGCGTTGGCTCCTACGCGCAGCGCCGGTTCAAATTTGCGCTATCAAAAACTTCCCTACACATAGCGCAATGCCCTACACGCAGCACCTTCCTCCCTACGTGCAGCATAGCGCCTTCCTCCCTACACGCAGCGTCGAGCAAAATCTTCCCGAAGCACAACACCAGTTGCCTACGCGCAGCGCCGCCTCTGTTTTGCTGAAAACCACTTGAAAATTGCTTCTTTCGTCTCTCCTTTGGCTTCTTTTACTTGCAAGATGACATAATGAAATAAAAGTAGGATGAGAGGGTTTATATATGGGCACCATTTTGATTTTAACTTTTTTAAAACCCTCTTTTAATGCTTTTTCACTTTTGCTTTTGCAGGTGGATTAGAGCTCATGGTGACTTGATTTTTTTGGCAGCGTTTGTAGCTAAGCAATATGGATTGATGCTTAGGAGAAGTTGGGAATCAATATTACATATAGAAACATAAAATTACATAAGAAATGAAAATAAAAACAAAATAATCTATTTTCACCTCAAAACATGTTTTGAGGTGAAAATTACATTAGACTTTTAAAAAGAATATCTTTGACCTTCAAGCTACCATGCTTGAGTTTATTTAGCATCCTCATGTCTTTGTTGATCATTATTGGCATTTAACCATCAAATTTGACTATGGTGGAAACCCTAAAACTTAATGATACCAAACCCTATGACCTAATGAAATGAACTGCAAAGTGAAAATGAATCATGACCGAAGACTATAGAAAAGAAGATCAGAAAGTATATTTCATGAGGGAAAACTAAAGTGACCTCAACCATGAGTGGATCCATGACCTAATGGAGTGATGAAAATTTATAGTATGGGACTCCTATTATGCAAATGCAAAAGAGCAGATTTTGATCACTGATGGCAGTATGACAAGACTGACACTAGCACATCTCATGGCTCTTTGTGCCTTGCTTCACTTAATCAATCCACTCCACTAATAATTTCTTAAGATACTTTTGATTCTCAATTGGCTGGTTCACATGGCAATCAAGTACAAGGTTGTCACAATCCATAGGTAGAGGAGCAGAAGGGTGAAGATGTTTTTAATATATCTTCCCTCTTTCAAAGTCATCGATGTCAAAATGATGTTTCTACATTCATTTTTGATTAAGAATCCCAACATCTCGGTAAGCAGTCAAGTGGGATTAAATTCCTTGACCAAGATGAAATCTTGGGAAACCATCACCCTGAATATAATGACTCCATTTCTATGTATGGTAATGAGTGCCCATGTACATTGGATGACCTTCTATATTCGCAAGAAAACTTGGATTTGCAAATTTTCTATCTAGAATCTGATTTGGGTAATCTATTATCGGATGTCTCAACATCTCTCTTACAATTTGGGTAATCTATTTGGTGATGTTGAGACATCCGATGAAATTGTTGATTCTAATAGTTGTCATCTGATAAATAATGGTCTTGTTGAAAGAACTAGTGATATTTGTCTTCACAAAAATGCTGACCTATCCATGCTTTCAAAATTAAATCATTCAAGGTTTGAAAGTTCAGGGACTTGTTAGGAAATCAAGGCACTTCAACTTCAGTTGATGGTTATGTCAGGATCTCACAATCCTAATGGGATATTTGAACAAGGTCAGATTAGAATTGTCTTGCATAATTATTTTCTCAAGATTGTTTCATTAGTTCTAAGCTCACTCTTAAAGGATTTCCAACATTTTCAAGTTAATATTATTTATCCTCAAGATAAGGCTAAAGATTCTTATTTTACTAGTTATTTTGCATGCAAGTCTCTTGTATTTAACCCAAGATTGGAATGCATATCTTTCTTATATGTGCATATGTTTGAAGCCAATCATTTTTACTATCGAGACAGAGATTGTCATTGTTTGAAATATTTATCCTTGTCAAATTCTTCAATGAACAATCAACTCCAAATCTTTACTATGAAGACTAGTTAAGGTTAGTTTTTATGGCACATCTTTCTTCCAGTAGGCAAGACCTTCAATTTCTTGTAAAAAGTATTCACTAACATATTTTTATTTCTATGCGTTTATTATACTGGTACTAATTGCTTGTATCTTTATACTTGCAAGTCAGGAACAACTTGAATGGCTACATTGGAAATTTCACTTCGCTTAGCCCTGACCTTCTAGCCGGTTAAGTTAGGCGTAGGTCTAATTGCATTTTAGATTTTATTTTTCATTGTTTTGACACTACATTTTGCTCTTCATCTAGTCTTTTGCATTAGATATGTTTCTTCATGTTGGGACCCAAAAAAAAATTGAAATTTTTTGGCATAGTAGAACCGTGCAGGAGGAACTAGGAGCACGTAAAAGACAATGTAGAGTGAAACGGAGGGATGGTGTAGGGAGCAGGAGTGCAATGTAGGGGTGGCACGAGGGATGGGGCATAATGAAGTCGGATGCAATGCAGTAGGAAGATAAGAGTAAGTGGGGGAGGGAGATGTGTGTAGATAATATCAACCATTAGGATTCTACAGGAGAAGGAGCCGACCAGGGAGGTCATGGTTAACAAACAGTTGGAGATATTTTGAGACAGGAAGAACGAGGTGGAGTGGAGCAAAACGGGGTAGGAGATATTTTGGACAACTATGCCATGCATGGGACAACTCAAGAGGAATCAAGAGAAATATCTCAATGGCCTTTAGGACATATCGACTGAGTGGGCAAGAAGAAACGAGGATTTGAGAGAACTCCCAATAGTTATAAAATAGTCGGTCGAAGACCAAGTGAAGGTTGGTCAATGGCCATCAATCAGAAGTGTTTGCATTTGAGTTCATAATTGGTTTCTATACCAGTGTTGTTCGTATGTAATTTTGGAACCATGATCGAGTTTTTTGATGCTTTTCAGCATTACTGTAATGGGCTTAGTTATTGAATATACTAGTATTGTTATGGATGGTTCATGATCAAGATATGGTCTTGTTTTAATGTTATCATAGATGGTTGGAGATCCTGGTAGACTAACAGGTGTAACTCTGGGTATTTTTCTTCTTCTGTTAATATATGTGTGAATTGTTATTGGAGAAATCATTGTCCTCTTTTGTGAATATGAATTGTTATGTGGAAAAACCATTGTGGTATTTTTGATGTATGCCTGGGTATAGAATTTTCTATAATCTCATATTTATTTGAATGTACTGCATGAAAATATGGTTTACTTCACTTTTCACTGATTGCTCATAAAGGTGTTACTAGTTTGCATGTATGTTAAGTAAATCCTGTTGATATGTTTCGAAGTGATAGTCTATAGTAATGATATGGTTTTGTATGGACCTGTAGTGTTATGTTTGTTAAACTTGGCCGAGTGAGTGCACATGTTTCTTACTTGATACATTCTAAAGTGTTAGCTAATATCGTATGTAAGTTGTGGTTGTGTAACATTCACATAATTACTAGTGTCTAAGGTTGACTAGGTTATGTCGTATGGATTCCATGTCGAAGAACTCACACTGTGCATGATCATGGTGGGTTTGAAAAGTGGATACATTAGCCAATGTCTAACATTATGAATAGAGCACAACAATGTTGAGATGTTATAGCATGTTTCGGTTAGGAGCATCGTGTCATAACCAAAAGGAAATCTCGTCAAACTGTGGAAACCTGGTTCTGACAATCACCCATTAACATATCGAGTGAGACTTCACTAACTTTTTGGGTGTTGCCAAAAGGGTCGATGCTAAGTGGTTCTTTGTTGGCCATTGTGTCACAAATCTCCGGTCTATTAGTATCCCGTGTGCCAAAAAATGGTCGTGTTGTCAGGACTGGGATGGTTGTGTGATGGGATTGTCTCTTGAGGATGTGGAAACCATGGAACCCTACCAAAAAGGAGATCACCTGCCAACTTATGCAAAAAGGAGCATCAGTTTGATATGAAATAAATAGGAGACAAGGGTCAGCGAACAGAGAAATGGTTGCAAAAATATCAGGGATACTTTTAATGATGCAAATTTATCTTAAAATTTAGAAACCTTGGCAAATCTTACTAGTCCCTAATATGGAAATTGTAAAAAAATTATGATATTTTTGTAGAAATATTTAGATTTTCAATGATTTTATATTAGTCAATATAATATTTTGGATATTTTTAAGGTAAAATAATGGTGTACCATAAAATTTGGGCAAATCATTTTAGAAAAAAATGGAACTTGGCGAATCTTTTTTTTTGGAAAAAGCATGGGAAATTAGCCCACCTGCGAATATTAGCCCCTAAAATTTTCCCTGAAAAATATATGTATACTGATTTTCATGGGGTCTTCTTTGTAGAATTCCCTAAAATTTTGATGGAGTGGGTCTAAAGTTTGAAGGAAAATAACCCCACGTATCAGCACAACAATCTAAGGACGTGGACACTGGAAGAGGTATGTCAGTTAGAAGTGGTAAGCAATAAGACTTTGTGTGTTTTTCATTTTTGGTTCGAAATTATGTTAGAGGGATATATTGTGGAGTTTGTAGTGGAATCGATGGTGTCCTATACTACAATAGAGAAAAAAAATTTGAAGGGACCGAGAGGCAAATTTATAAGGTCAATACGATTGTTGATAAAAATGTTTTTGTGTCACCACGATGTTTTGTCTCTGGAATCTGATACCATGAGCAACTAGGAAGTCCACGTGGACAGGGAAGTGGGGGAGACATGGGAGGTGGTGTGAGGGGAAAAAGAGGGGAAGGAGGAAGTAGACTGCAGTGGAATTTATTAAAATGTGCAGAATTTTGCATAAGAAGAGAGAGGAAAAGGATAGATCAAGAGAGCTACGAGGATGGCACATTGAGGAGTGGAAGGAGATATTGATGGGGTGATGTAAAAGGAGGCCAGTTAACATCAGTACCTAGCAAAAGAATAATCCCAGAGGGAGGGGCTAGGAGAGGTCATCATGGGATGCAATTCGGCACGCCATATATGGAGGCAAGAGAAAGAGAATAGTTGAGCCTGCACACCATTGAAGATTCAAAATCGGATTAGCCAGACCAGATCATACTTAAGGTTGAACCCACCCCCTCCCCCCATCCCCCATGCACATATATAGACTAGGAGGTAAACCCTCTACACTCTAATTCAAATAGCGTAGGAGGTAATCATAGTCAAGGATGAGGAAATAGTAGTAGTAGCACAGTTGGTCTAGAGAGTGGTATGCAGACAGGTGAACCATTTTCTAGTAGTATAGCTAGTGGAGGAGGGAGTACGACATCATGAATTACCATGCATGCCGCTATGGAAGGCGTGTATTTGAGCATGCCCATGTTTCACAGTGTTGCAAATGAGACACAGAACAACATGTTCATGTGCGAGGTTGTTTGGACATCTAAGAAATTCCTAGATGATGCCACTAAGATTGTGTAGCTAGAATCCATGTTCAGGGATCATGCACTGACATGTTATATGAATTATAGGAGTGTGACACTAGTTGGGCAGAATAGGACTTTGGCAGATATTAAGCAAGCATTGATTAGATAATTTTAGAGGCCCAAGTCAGAGTCCCAATGCATCACGAAACTCAAGGAGATAAAGAAGAACCCAAGAGAACTGGTATGGTACTTTGACCAGAGGTTTAAGGTGATGAAGGTGTTAACACCCAGGTTGTTCCCTATGACTCCCAAGGGAATATGGTCGGGGTAACCACTAACCAAGATTTGGAGTATAGGTCCTAGCCTACCTATAATCAGAGAGGGCTCTCTCTTTAAGTTTTAGCTCTGTTTTGTGAAGATTTTAGGCTAGTTATAAGTTTCAGTTTTTCGTTTGAGACTTTGGTTGTGAACTGTTGTTGTGAGAAGGGCATGAAATGTGTGAAAGATGCTAGTCCATTGGGCATATGGAGTCAGAAATCTGAGACAGTCCTGGTGCCTGTGATGGA
>APFE031621781.1:103209-126189 GCA_000404065.3 Pinus taeda
AGTGGAAGTGACGTGGGCGGGTCGTGGCGCTCGCGTGGGCAAGCGGTATTGTAGAGTGGTAAGTGGGTTTTCTCGGACCGCCCTCTATACGGTCGCGGTATTGTCAGAGCGCGCTACGAGAGAGTCTGGGGGGTGACGCGTGGCGGAGGCGTCACATCCCCCTCTGACAGTTTCTCGGAAGGTATCTTTCGGACATGGATGCCCGTCCGATATCATGTGGGCCGTCGGATGGGAGAGCCCAGATCCGACGGTCGACGGATTGATAAGATGAGCGGGTAATACGGACTGCGGGGAGAATAAAATATTGTTGTTTCTGAAATTTGCGCCTGGCGGAAACTTTGGAAAAAGTGGGTTTTTCGTGTTTTTTCAGCGTTACGGGTTAAATGGGTTTTTACAAATGTTTATTTACAAAGTGGGTTTAAGGTTATTAATCCGAGCAAATCTCATATTAATTCCAGGGTTAATTCTTTGGCACTCTTTGGGTTGCGCTCAAATGTTTTAGCGCTTGGAGACCTTCAAAATCATAGCTAGATCTATAATGCTCGGGGGAGGGGATACTTAGATTTTTGGGTTTTTTGCCAATTTTTACATAGTAATAGGGGAATAGGGGGTATAGGGAGTTAAATAGTGATAAGCTAGTAGTTAATATGAGTGAAAGAGGTGGATGGGGGGGGAATACTAAGTTTTTATGAAATTAACTTAGTTTTTAGGAAGTAGATCAAAATGAAAAGAATATTTGCACAAGAAATGTGGCTTTTAAAGAAACTCAGGACCAACAAAAGACTTTGATTTTCTTTGTGTACATGGTGGTATAGGGATGTTAGTCATGAATGTGATAGGGGGTGATTTGGAAGTTAGACATGCTCCATTAGGATTCTACAAGACTGCTGCAAATAGGCCATTTGTACTGGCCCCATGTTTTCACCTTTGCTTCAGGCCAGTGAAATGCCATGAACCAAACTTTCTGCAACCCCATCTACCTACCCACTCTATTGCCTAGCATTTTTTGTTACTCCAAGGAGGGTGCACTTAGATTTGCAAACCCTTTTGTGCCTTTTCTTTTCTTTTGGCTTTTTCTTTTGATTTTCTATCTAAAACTACCCTTATTGCTTCCAAGGCCCCAGATTAAGCAGTTGGGAACCTTCATTCTCTACCTATCTACTTTACCTGCCAAGATTGAGCTGTTTGGACAGATTTCTTTCTCTAATCTAAAACAAAAATTGAAACATGGCATGACCTAGCTTAGGCTGTTGGATCACCCATTCAGAAGTAGGGCAGCATCAACCAAATGTAAGTATACTTCTTCCACAAGAATATGAGATCTTTGTATCACCAAAGTAGATCATATTGGCACTTCCCCTGCCAATCATGAAAAATGAAACCTATTGGTATAGGTAGCTAACAGAAGGATAGGTTAATGTTCAAAATTTCGGACGCGCAACACAAATAATGGTTTATTGTCAAGTTATTACCACACATCATAATACCCTTGACAAAACAGAGGATTAGTACGTAGTTAGAGGCTTTGGAGTTGGTGCTGAGGATAGAAATCTCACCTATAGGTGGGAGTGAGAACAACGGGATGGTGCAGGTGCAGTCCCAGCTAGCCACGTTAGCTTATCAACTTCAAGATTTGTCAAAGGGAAAGGAAAAGTGAGAAGAAGTGTGGTGTACCATATGTCAAACAAAGGGTCACCATAGGAATGAATGCAAACTATTGACTGATTATATGGAAACCGACACAGCAAACCCCCTTGCACAGTGTAGGGGAATGTGGCATGAGATCTATAGAGTATGGGGTGATATACCCTCTAGTTTCCCAATGATGCATAAATATGAGGCCATAGAGCAAACTTTGTTCTGCGACTTCTGTAATTCATTTGGGCACGATATTCATTATTACCAATCACTAGAGTTAATGCGAAACATACCTTTGATTCATTGAGAGTATAGAGGCTTGAAGGGGAAGAAGCTATGAAAATGAACTTAATTAGATCGGGTACAATCAAGGCAAATAATATAATCAACAAGGTTGAGGATAGTGTATGATAGCTAGAGGACCTATAGGACCTGGTAGGGGAAGAGGAGGATTTAGTCGAGGGTAGAGCACTATAATCTACTGACTTTGTGACCGGAGAACCCACAGTAAAAACCATTTTGTTGTAATGTTTCGAACCCCAACAGGGATCCATCATCAGGACTATAATCTATTATAATTACAGAAAAAAAGGGTAATTTAGCTCAAGATTGCACTAGTTCATGTTAGACATGTATTTATTGTAAGTCCTTAGATCATCCAGTGAAGAATTTCCCCCAACCGATTGTGAAGTGGTAGGAAAACAAGAGGCCCAATGTCCAGATGATAGTTGTCTATCCACACATAACTCAAATCGAGTGGGCATGATAATGTGAGGAGGTTCCAAGATGGGAGTTGATTCTATGAGGGACACTGCAACCTTAGTGGGTAATAAGAGCTTTTGAACCACCTCCAAAGTTTGACTCATTTAGCAAGAAGACCACATATAAAGAGGCTCGACAAGAAATAGTTGCAGAAGAATGGGATAGGTCAGAGATTAGGAACAAAGTGGCTGTGTCAGAGATATTTTATACCAATATAGGAAGGATCAAAGGATCATAGTAGACCTAGTCCAAAGTCTATTGCAAATCTGCTTAGAGTTAGTCAAAGATCCCCAAGCTTTGAAAAAGTTCAGAAAATTAGTGGAATAGTGTACCAACGAGATGGAGGGACTAGTATGCAGACTTCACCAAAGGTCATGAATCAAGTCAATCACAAGAAGAGGAACAACAAAGAATTTCAACTGGGTGCTCAAATTGGTGAGTACGAGATGGATAATATTATTATGGATTTGGGATTAGACGTAAACATTTTACCGAAAAGTACCTAGGAAATGATTGGGATGCCTAAGTTAACGTGGTCTCCAATACAACTCAAATCAGCTAATCAAAATCAGATTTTTCTGATCGGATGGTTGTGAGGAGTGCCCGTGGATATCAACGAAGTGTCAAGCACAACTGATTTAAAGGTAACCTAAATCATGGATGATACTGATCTCTATCCAACTCATCTAGGGATCGACAGGGACTTTGATAATTAGGTAATTATAGATTTAAAGAGAAGGCATATGATATTTGAAGGAGGGGACATTTGGGTCATTGCACCATTGGATTCATGGGAAGGGGATCCATATGTGGAATTTTTGAAGGGTGAGCTTAGTCGGGAGGACATAGATAATATTTATAATGTCACAACTTGCTAGTAGGACTAGATAAACCCAATAGTCGATGGAGTACTAAGCTAGAACAATATCGGGTCATGTGCATCCAAATCAAAGGAGGCCCTAGAGAATTAGCAGAACCGGCTGCATGAAGTCAGCACCAAGTGATGCACCCATATTACCAACATGGTGCACTAGATAAGGACTGAGGTGAATAACCCACCTCATTTTGATGAGTTGTCAGAGGTCGATATTGTTTTGTCAGAGTATGAAGAGTAGGTACTAGAGTGTTAGAGGGTTCCCACGTTGGATGTTGCGTTACACACTACACCAGCTAGATGGCAGTTTGCGCACAAGGAGCAAGTTACGGGGTGATGGAAATGTAAAGAACTATTGAGAATCAATTTTAGACCCAACTCTGGGGTCCCGGGAAAGAAGTAGACAGGGATGGAATGCCCCAAGACACATTTAAATTGGTGCATTGCAAGATGGACAAGAGGATAAGTACCCCAACAAGAATTGTTACATTGGTTCATTCACACCCTGGATGTCATCCTAGCTAATGGGTACATTGAATTGGACGTGTGCAAAGGAACCCAGGATTAGGATGACATGGCACAAAACTTCTGAGTGACATTCAATTTTCAAGTAGAAGAACCAACACTAAAGGAATCTCTAAGGGCATTGTGACAAAAAAAATTTGCGGAGGATGATCTAATCCTAATTAAGGATGGACTACTATGTGATGCTCATCAACTCTTGCAGCAGGTACAAGAGTTACTAGAATGTTATGACATGGCAGAAAAGGGAGGATATGATGATGAGGATCCTTGGAATATCCAGATTCAAGAATTTGAAGGCGAGCACGCAGTGGAGGGATTTCCATTACAATTCAGGGAATATGTGCATTCGATCAGGGAAAAGAAGGTTAATATAGGGACTGAGGAATGTCCCAATATGGTTTCCATCGAATATTATTGAGATGGGGATATTGTTGAAAAGGTTACGGACTTGTTGCACAAGTACCATGATCTATTCCCCAATACTTTTGAAGAAACGGAGGGTATAGGGGAATTGAGGGAGATGAAAATCCCCCTCAAGCCTGATGCAAAGCAATTAAAGAAAAGATCGTATCAATTGTATCCCACTTACAAGGAGAAGTTCAAGCAGAAACTAGAGAAGATGTTGAAGGAAAGGATCATCGAGTGAGTGGATGAGTCAGAGTGGGTTACTCCAATGGTGGTTCTAAACAAGAAAACAAGTGAAATCTTAATTTGTGTAGATCTGCAGAAGTTGAACGTTACTTGTGTGCATGATCCCTTTCCTACACCATTCACAGATGAGATTCTAGAAAACATAGAAGGACAAGATGTGTACTCTTTCACTTATGGATTTTTGGGGTACCACCAAGTGTGGATCACCAAAGAGGATCTGCATAAAACCAATTTTGCAACAGAGTGGGGCCATTTCCAATACACGATGATGCCATTTTGTATGAAAAATGCACCATCACTCTTCTCTAGGATAGTGGTAGTCTCATTTAAGGAGTTGATGCATAAATTCTTAGAAGTCTATTTAGATGACTGGATGGTGTTTAGTCTACGAAAAAAGCGTATCGAGGTGTTGCACTGGATGCTCACAAGTGTAGGCAATGGCATATTTCCCTAAATCTTAAGAAATGGATATTTTGTACTCCTTTTGGTATCTTGTTGGGACACGTCATATGTAAACAAGGGTTATTGATAGGCCATGCAAAAATTGTAGTTATCATGGATCTGTTCCCCCGTACTACAATGTGACAACTAAGGTCCATATTAGGCCACACAGGATACTATCAAAAGTTTATACAAGGATATGCAAAGATCATGACACCCACGGAAAGGTTATTAAAGAAGAGATTAGAGTTTCAATGGACTGAGGAGTGTCAGCGAAACTTGGATACTTTGAAAGAAGAGATGGTTTCAACACCTATTCTATTATTCCTAGATTGGATCAAGGAGTTCCACGTGCATGTTGATGCTTCTTTGATCACGCTAGGGGAAATTTTGGCTCATCCAGGAGAAGGAGAGGTTCACCACTCGATTTCCTTTGCTAGTCGCAAGTTGTTAACGGCTGCACATAATTACATTGTGACTAAAAGAAAAAGGTTAATGATAGTATACACCCCAAGAGTTTTGGCATTATCTATTCGGAAAAAAATTTAAACTATAAATAGACCACTCAACTTTAATGTACCTGGTTAATAAGCATATGTTGGGGGGGAGGATTTATCGATGGTTGTTATACTTTTCGGAGTATGACAGCCAAGTAGTAATTAAACTAGGGAGGTTGAATATGGAACCTGATCACCTATCATGTCTGAATTTAGTTGAGGAAGCATAGAATTAGAAAGACAATTTTCTAGACGCGCAATTGATCACAGTAACTACGATAGATGATTGCTTTTCAGATATTGCATAGTTTCTGAGTATCGGAGTGGTGCCAGAAGGATATGCAGTTGCACAGAAAAAGAAGCTCATGGTCAAGGTAACAGACTATTAGTTGATTGTAGGGGTGTTCTATAGACTGGGCTGACAGAATATTAAGGAGGTGTATCATGGAACATGAGCGAACTATGATTTTGGTTGAAGCTCACGTTAGGAGTCACAAGGGGTCACTATGCAAGTTGGGCTACCAACCAGAAAGTTTTATGAGTTGGCTTGTTGTGGCCCACCATACATGTCGGTTCCAAGGACTACTATAGGACCTGCGATGTATGTCAAAGGGTAGGAAGACCATCTCAGTGAGATGAAAGTCCCTTAAATCCCCAGTTCACTCTGCAGCCATTTGATAAGTGGGTTATTGACTTTATTGAACCAATTGATCCACCAGCAAGGAGGACCAGTTCACAGTATATTATCACCACAACAGATTATTTTACAAGGTGGGTTGAAATAGTGTCGGTTAAGCACTATAGCTCAGAGACTGCTACACGGTTCATGTTTGATCAAGTGGTGAACAGATTTGTGTGCCCTAAAATTTTGATGAGCAATTAGGGGATGGATTTTCTAAACCAGACTATTGCAACATTGACAAAATAATTTGAGATTTATATCATCCCCAGGCTAATGGGTCAACGAAGGCTCTCAACAAAATTTTGGAAACGACGCTTACCAAGGTATGCAATGTACATCACAATGACTCGGACCTAAGAATCCTTGTAGTTTTATCGGCCTATTGCACTATGTGCAAGATATTAACTAGACAAACTCCATTCTGGTTGGTATATGGAATGGAAGTTATCATGTCTATGGAGTTTTTGGTGTTGATTCTGTGCATTGAACTAGCCACACAGATGATGGAATTTCAAGTGGTGGAAAAATGATTACAAGATTTGTTGTAGTTGGAGGAAGATCAGGCATTAGCAAGTTTCCACTAGGAAGTGCAAAAGGAACGAGATAAGGAATGGAATGACCGGATGATCAAGCATAGGACATTTAAGGAGGGATAGTTGGTGTTGTTATAAGATAGAATTTTTTTGAAACATTCAAGTAAATTTCAGATGCACTACATGGGATTATATGTGATTCAACATGCGATGGATGGTGGTGCAGTGCAGCTGAATAAAATGGATGGTACACCATGTGAAGGTTTCATGAATGGGAGTCGACTTAAACTTTATAAGGACAACCAAGCTCCCGTGCACCATGGATAGAGGGTGGAAGACATCAGTCTATGAGTTGTATATCAATAAGGTAGACTACAGTAGGAAGCGGGAATTTTAGAAGAAGAAAAACATTAAGCTAAAGATATTTGATTGTATTGAGCTTTGGAGAAACAGGCTGTTGCATAGGAAGTCAAGAAAATTAGGTGACATGCAGTGTTTGGGGCACCCATGTCCAGGACCAAATTGTTGAAGGTGATAACATGGCTAGACAAATGTCACAATAATAATTAATATAAGGGGTCCAAAACACATCAATTTAGTTATGGTCGATGGAGAGCGTTGGATGGGGATATAACGGGAAAGAAGACGCGATGACCAGTGAATGAAAATATTTTTGGGTAAGTGGCTGATAATTACAGGAAATTTATTATCAAATCAGCATAATTATGGTAAGGAAAGATGGTCATACTATTCACCTACCATGGGTGAATAACCGTTATGATGAAAGAGTATGGCAGGTGATGGACTCAAAGAGATGTGATGCCTTAGAGTGAGAAGATGGATAAGTGGGTGAAGTTTGTATGAGCCAATGGTACTATCAGATGACCATAAACCAAAGGGTGGAAAAGAACATCTGCATTGCAAGAAGATTTAAGGAGAAGAAGAGATTTGAGCGAAGAGAGAAATTTGAGAAAATAAAGTAGGTAGACCAAGATGAAGGAAGAGATCCCAATGGAAAAGGAGCAAAAAATTCACGGAAATCCTTATTTGTCCCTGTTGCAAGCATAGAAAAAAAGGTGGTAAAAAATAGGGAAACCCTCAAGAAGGAAACCTCTAATCCAATATCAGAAGATACAAGCCCAAAGCTGAGTGTAGAAGTAGTGAATTTATTGGTAAAAGTAGGTTGTGGATATATGTCACCCTTGTCAGGACCTCAAGAAGAAACAACGATTCTCAGGGGAACAAGTACACAGTGCAAATGTCATCTCAACCCCTTGGGGTGATTCACTAGGGAAAAATAAGGAATTTTATCCAAAGAATTAAGTATTCTAAACATGATCTGTGTGATCCTTATAGGCACCCTGATATCCAAGACTACATGCAACTGGTGTTGAACAAGCACAATGTGCCTGAGCTAAAACCCCAAGAATGGGTCGATACATTAGATATTGCAGGTATTTTGAACTTATTTCTTATTCCGAATTTCAGGAAAGGGGATGAGGTAACCTTCATTACTAAGTGCATGTTGGCCTATGTACATGATGGATACTTATCATTGGATCATCTCGTACCTATTATTATTGAGTTAATTCATAAGATCACTTGTCTCTCCATGGAGGGAGAAGATCCAGGGTTGCTTATTAACTACAAGACTCTCGTTATGGATATGGAGGAAAAATACAAGACTAAGAGGGGGAACTAAAGATTTATGGTTTTGAAGGTGCTAGACCAGGCCGTGAGGTTTTTGGCACAGGCTATTGCATATAATCTTCTACAAAAATGTTGTGTGAATGAAGTGCCAACTGGAATTATTGTAGTAGTAAACTAATGTGACAAGGGGGAGCAGTTTGCTTGGGCTTCATTCCTATTAAAGGAATTCAAGCAAGACTGCTTGGATACTCAAGAATTAAATGTAGAATTCCATTGTGTTTGGTTATTAATCCTGATAACTCTATTTGAGTGGGAAAATTTTAAGCATTTCTAATCGGTGGCAGATCCAGGAAAACCCATCATGACAACAAAATTTCAGAATTTTTAGGCCTCCAATGAACATGAGTGTAAGAGGTTCAACACTATTATGTTTTTCCTGTATGGGATGTGATATTGAAAATCATTGAAGAAACGCCATGCCTACTTGATAAAAGTGTGAATAAGTAAAAATGGATAGCGAAGTTCAAGGCTAAACCCCACCACATTTGGATTTTGGCATGACAAGACCCAGTGAAGGCCTGGTAGAAGCAACCCTTCCAACTAACTGTGGAAGACAATCAAGGTATAGGGGATGCATGGGACCCTGCATGGATGATATTGAAGGAAGAATATTCAGATATAGATATGATCTTTAGTGGACAAGAAACTAATAGCACCCCCTCAGGCCAAGACCAAGAAGAAGCTCAGTCGTCGATTGTTTCAAAGCTAGAATCGTAAGAAGAAAATGTCATGTCAAGAGGAAAACCACAATCCAGGAATAAAAGAGTGTTGAGAAGTAGTGCGGGGATCACCTCTACTACAAAGGCACATAAGAAGAAAAAATATACTCTCGCGTCCCTGATATAGATTGTACTAACCGAGGACGGTTTTCAACGTATTGGGGATCAAGTTGCAGATGTCGTTGCAACTAGGCATGATCACTTGTAGTAATTTATAAGAGAGATGGATGTTAAGCTAATTTTTTCTTTAGAGGTAGGGGGGAGGTCATCGGTGGCACTTGGGTCACATCCCCAAGCTCAATCACAGTATCAGGTGGCCTCTTCATCCTAAGAACAGAGAAGGTCATGCAAAATTCTGAGCACTGTAGTAGATATTTGGGAAGGGCCTGCGTAGAGATTAAGGTTGCACTGTCAAAAATAGGCTCAAAGGAGTTAGTTCAGCTACAACATAATGTAGCTTGAGTGTTGCAAGAAATATTCACGGCTATAGAGATAGACTTGAAGCAGAGTCAAAGGATGAAGGACCAGTTGTGCCAGGAGCAGCAAAAGATAAAATATGATAACCTGGAATGGCACAATGCTTTCAACAAAGTTTATGAGGATTGTATTGAAGGAAAAATAGAGGGTACGATACCTACCTAGGATATGGGAATGAGATTAAAAGAGGTCATCCACAGATTAAAGGTGTTAGTCACGGAGGCGACAACTAGACAGTAGCCACAAGCGTTGTCGGAGGATCAACAATGCAAGGTAATGGCTCAACAAAGGAGGGAAAACTTGGATGTATATGAGAGGAAATTCTAGGAAGTGGTTGACCAAAGCGATCAATTGTGGAATAAGTTTTCTGAGGTTCTAGTGGTGAAAAGAGTCACTAGGCATATCCAGATAGTGGATGACCATATCTGCCAAATTTACCAAACTATGGTAAAGATGAACCCTAATGACAGAATGAAAGTGATCCATGATAAGGCATGACTCAGGGAATCTTTGAGCAAGCTCCGCGAGGAAAAACAATCTTGGACATCTCTCCAGGAACAAGTTATGGCTATTATGGATGAGTTCAAGGAATTGTTGAAGAATGAGTAGACTTTAAACATCGAGGACATCAATGCAATCACTGGGGAACTGGTCACCAGAACAGAGCACATAATACCCAAGATTAAAGAACAAGAAGTAACATGGGAAACCTTATAGAAAGTTGTTGAAGAAAAGATTACTTCGGCAAAGGACTTAGTGGCTCGAGGATGAGCCACATTTTTGTGTTGGGGGCCTACTAGGACCCATAATTGTTTTTGGAATTTTTTGGCATTTAAGTATGGGGGTTTACGCAGTGCATTATATTAGATATCATTTTGGGATTCAACTGCGTTAAGTAAGTCATTCACGTATGACCATTACCATGAGAGGTAGTTGTAACTAACTAATTTCTCATGATTTTTTAATAGTTCACTTAGCATTCACTGCATCGAGTGATGCTCACAGGGGTGAAGAAGTGGGATTGAAACTAGTGAAATGAATCACATAGCATCAATCATGACTTCTGGGGCTTGCACCCAGTAACCAAGACTTCTCGACAGGTCAACCATCCCAGATTGCCTCTGTCTCAAGCGCACTTTACTGTGGAATTTTCCACACAATCAAGCCCACTTAGCTTGCTACCCCATTTGCAAAACCTTAGCAAGTATTGTGCCTCGTGAACCATTCAAGTAGAGATCCCTTCACTCTTTTTGAATTTAAGTATGGGGGTTTATGCAACGCATTATATTAGATATCATTTTTGGATTCAACTGCGTTAAGTAAGTCATTCACGTATGACCATTTCCATGAGAGGTAGTCATAACTGACTAATTTCTCATGATTTTTTAATAGTTCACTTAGCACTCATTACATTGGGTAATGCTCACAGGAATGAGAAGCACACAGAGGATAAGGTAGATCATTGTGGAGGGATAGTGCAGGGAGAAGGAGTGCAACATAATGCTAGCACAGGGGATGGGGCGTGGTGAAGGCGAATGCCACATAGTAGGAAGATAGTAGTAAGTGGGAAAAGAAGATGTGTTTAGAGAATATCGGTCATTAGGATTTTACAAGAGGATTCGACTAGGAAGGTCATAGTTAACAAGCAGTTTGAGATATATTGAGATAGGAACAATGAGGAAAATTGGAGACGAACAGGGAAGGAGTTTGGACATTTATTCCATGCATGGGACAACTCAAGATGAATCAAGATAAATATCTCAATGGCCTTCAGGATGGTTGGACTGAGTGGGAGGGAATAAATGAGGATTCGAGAGAACTCCTGATAGTTATAAAATATTCAGTCGAAGACCAAGAAAAGATTGGTTGATGTTCATCAATCAAAAGTATTTGCAACGGATTTTAGAGTTGGTTTTGTTACAAGTGTTGTTTTGATGTAATTTAGGAACCATGGTCGAGTCTATTATTGTTTGCCAGCATTACTGTAATGGGCTTAGTTATTGAATATACCAGTTTTGTTATGGATGGTTTATGATCAGTCTTTGGTCCTATTTTAATTTTATCGTAGATGGTTGGAGAGTCTGGTAGACTAACGTATGTATCTCTGGGTATTATGCTTCTTCTACTAATATATGTGTGAACTATTGTTGGAGAAATCATTATACTCTTTTGTGAATATAAATTGTTGTATGGAGAAATCATTGCGGTCTTTTCGATGTATGTCTGGGTATAGACTTTGTTATAATCTCGTATTTATGTGAATATATTGCATGAAAATATGGTTTACTTCACTTTTCATTGATGGATCATAATGGTGTTACTAGTTTGCAAATTTGTTAATTAATCACGATGCTCATCCTGATGATGTTTTGAAGTGATAGTATATAGTGATGACCTGGTTTTGTATAGACTTGTAGCATTATGTTTGTTAAACCTGGCCGAGTGAGCACAGTCGCAAACCTATTAGCGTCTAAGGTTGAGTAAGTTTTTTTGTATGGATTCCATGTCGAAGAACTCACACTATACATGATCACGAAGGGTTTGTGTAGTGGGTATATTGACCAATGTTTGTCACTATGTGCGAAGCATAACAATGGCGAGATGTTTTAGTATGTGTCAGTTAGGAGCAGCACATCGTAACCACAAGACAATCTTGGTAGACTACAGAAACCTGGTTCCGAAATTCACCCATTAGTGTCTCGGATGAGGCTTCACTCACTTTGTGGGTGTTGTCAAAAAGGTCGATGCTAAGCGGGTCTTTATTGGCCACTATGTCGCAAATCCTAGGTTTGTCAGTATCCCACACACCAACACTTAATTTTTGTCTTGCTTATTGTTCTTACATTTTCTTTGTTCTTTTGCTTTTGTATTTCTTGTTTTGTCATGTAGTTTCTTTCATGTTTTGCTCAATAAGACCATGCATGAAAATTTCTATTGTCTAGCTCGAAAGACAATGTGGCAAAGCTTTGAAAGGGAAATTATGATGACAAACAATGCTTGGCTAATCTAGGATCCCCATTTTTGTCTTGGTTTACATATCTTTTGAGGTCAATGACGTCTTAATGGAAAATATGATCCATTCGAATGAAAAGACATAAGCAGAACCATGATTCCCATTTATATTTTATGATCTTCATTCCTTGACACAACATGATAATTGAATGGCGTTTTTGTATGTTGATCCAATTGAGTAGAGAACGGAAAGCATAAAATTACAGGAAAGCATATTAATTTTATACGTATATAATAGTCTCTGAAGGAATAACCTCTCCTACTCTGAATAACTCGAGATCCCTCTTCTTCCCTGGTGATATAAACGTTGATAAAATGCCAATGAGCATATTGAAAATAAAATAAGGGTAAAATAAGGGAAAGGCTTCCCGTGTAGAGAGGTGAAGCAAGCAACTTCATCGGGGTATTGAACAAACTCGCTGGAAGTGAAGCAATGCTTATGTTCCTGTAATGAATCTATCAGGTACTGAACAATCCTACTGGAAGTGGAGTAACAACAGAGATGAAACTAAAACTTTGATCATCTTAAACTTACAAATATATACTATCCTTCTCCCGGATCAAAACAATTGGGATAGGGTGATCCTTGTAAATGTGTTTAGCTGAGAAAGGGGATAGAAGAGACTAGACTTATAACTAAGATAAATGGGGAAGCTAAGGTAATCTACATGGTGAATCAATACTTCCTAAAAGACTAGATTCTATGCATAAATCTAGACCTAAATAGAGAAGCTGGAGTTCTTCCAATGTGTTTCCAAGTGTTGTCATTACGACAAACACCCTCCAATTTTTGTCTACATCTTAAATTTTGGAACCTCCTTGTGATCTTATGATCTAACATCGCAATTTTTTCATGGTCACTTTAGGATTGGTTGATGCTTTTATAAGTCCTTAAGTTTTCTTACGATATTCTAACTATTGAGGCCACCTGCTTACACATGCTAAGCCTTCGACACATTCACAAGCACACCTCATTCTAGCAAGCTTAGTAATTCATGTATGTCCTTTGAAGACAGACGTTGCACAATCATAGAAGATAGTGCATGCAAAGTCCTTGGTAACATTGATTGCGCAGTCTTTAGTGGTATACATTGTGCATCTACCAAACATTGTGCAGTCCCTGATGGTAGTGCTTGCGTAGTTGACAGGGATAGTGATAGCATAATCCATGTGGACATTCAGTGTTCAATTCTAGTTGATAGTCTCTTTCACTCTTAGTTTCAAGTGTACCATCATCCCAGTGAGTTTTCTCAATTATTGCTTTTGTGCACTTTTTCTTTCATAAGTATTTCTTTCACTTTCACAATTGTCATTTTTTCTTACTTTCACTTTCACAAGTGTTTTTTTTGCTCTCTTTAGCTTTCACATGTGTCACTTTCACTTATTCTTATTGTCGCAAGTGTCGCTCTTTGTGAAAGAGAGTTATAACACATATTTAAGAGGTAGCTTTGGTGTTTTCTCTTGTACCGATAGGTTCTATCTATCATAGAGATATGCATTAGATTTATTCCCAAAGTATTGCACATTTTCTTGTTGCAGTCAACCCTAGTGTCAGAAAGTGTATCTAAAGTGTCACACTTGGAGGAAAGTGTCATTTTTGTTGTCATTTCAATGGATGTATGTTGATTTTGGGTGTTAAGTGCTTCTGTGGTTGATCATTTATGAGTGTGTGATCATCTTCAAGTCATGTTGTGATCTTATCTTTCTGCTTCACTGATCCCACACTTTTGATGCTTTCTTGTCTTCGCAACTTTCCCAACCAACCACTCCTCATATTATCTTCCTAAACTATGCATTGTGTAGTCTCAAGCCCTAGTCGGCCATCCTTTCCTCCTGCAACTAAGCACATCATAGTAACTACCTCCAAGAACTACAAATTATGCAATCACTATGCCCATTCCCTGCCTCCTTCTCTTGCTAATTGCACAATCCTTTTCCTAGTTAAGCCTCAACTACGCACTACGCATTCTTAGTCAACAATCAGGCCCTGTTTCAGTCCTTGACTTTCTCAACTCCACAATCAACTGTCTCATTCCTTCCAAAATTGTACATTGCACAATCACAGTGAGCAAGCCTACCTCATTGCATCAATGACTCCCTCAATTGTGCAATCTTTCCTTCATTTCCCTCAGTCATTGTGCACTACACAGTCCTAATGAATAGATCTTCATCACTGCCTTCTATTTCTACACACTATATGATCCCTGAGCCTCATCCTCAATCTTGTACATTACCCCGACTCAATCAATGTGTTGCATAAGAAACAAGATAGATTAGGATATTTTCTGACTGATTTTGTCTTGTCATGAGTGAATTCCATTTGTAGGTGTTAATATCTTTACATGACAGGATGATGCTCAAGGAGGATGCTAAGGAGATCATGTACGAAGACACTTTTTAATTTGGAGACACAAAGAGATCATCAAGCCAAGAGATGAAGGGACACTAGACCGTGACAGCAGATTGAAGATCAAGATCACATGGTAGACTCCATATCAACCAAACTCTTAAAGGATGAACATGAAGTACTTGCAAAATCTATCATGAAGATACAAAGATGGAAATAAGGAGGAAATCTTGACATTGACACATCACAATGAAGTTCCATATCATCATTGCCAAGTCATGATTTATCCACGTGTTACTATAAGGATCTTACCTGTCATTTTATTTTTCCACATCATTTGTGGATGTAATTATGTAATTTTCCAAAAAGAGAAAACATAAATTTTTGGAAGCCCAAGGGTCCCACATGGGATGTGAAGAATCACTAGAAAGTTCTAAATTCATGTAGAAGCTCAAAGGTCATATAGGAATTTGAAAATTCATAATAGGATCTCAAGGGTCATGAGGGAGGTCAAGAGTCATGTACGAGGTGGATAGTCACCTCATTTGTTATAAATACACCCTCATAACTCAAGAGGGGGAACTTTGGAATTTTCACCTTGGCTTCTTGATCTAGGTGGATATTGATGGCAACCTGCATATTCCACCTAGACCTCTAGTTAGTTTCATCGGTTTCCCTAATTATAGCACAATTTGCTATTTTTAGTATTTTTTGGGTCCTAAACTTTTGGAGCTGTTTTGACCCCCTAAACGACATTTTTTTTCAGGTTTTCTACAGGCCTATATCCATGGGCTTAGTAAAGGCCTGTCGCAAATCCTGTAATACTCAAATATATCTTTCTAACGATGTATCGTGCATGACGAACATAGATCATATGACCAAGTTATGACCCCATGATATTAGCTGCCCAACTAAACCCAATGAGGCCCACAAAATCTTGCCCATCTCCCAGGGTTAGGTTTTTGGTTGTTTAGGGTTTCTCCTTGTTGTTCAATAATAAAAAGGCCCTTGCACCTCATTGTAATACAATTCAGAGGCATGTAGCCGCCACATCTCTTCTCAAATATAAGCTACCATTTCCCAAGCCAGTTTATTTCCATTCTGCTTGTAAGCATCTTTCAGTGCTTTGATATTAATGAAATGAAGATTTATTTCTATTGCATCTTTGTGGTTATGTTTATATTTGTATTATGTTTCGTTCTTGCATAAGTTTGAATCAGTGGTATCAGAGCATTCTTCTCTTTCTTTGTTTTTCTTTGCACATCCCCAATGAGGTCAGGGTATAAGGAGTTAGGGCTCGAACTGGTTGAACATTTGCAAGACAAGCCTCGCAAGCCCTGACAGCCTCCCATGGCGAAAGAAAATAAAGACAATGAATCAGGATGTCCTTTCAAAATATTGCTCGAGCAAGCCCTCAAGTGACAAAGGAACACAATAATGGATAATTTTGCCCATATCCTTCAGCAACTACTCACAGGCAATGCATCTTCATCCAACAGCCACTCTGGAGGGGCCGCTCCCTTTAAGGTACAAGTCAAATTTGACATCCCCATATTTGAAGGCCGGATAGATGAAGATGCCATAGATAAATGGTTAAATCTATTGGAAGGATATTTTTTGGTTCATGATTTTTCTGATCGAGAAAAAATTACTTTCGCACTCCTTAAAGCCACCCTCCACGTCAAGCACTGGTGGGAAACCTACTATTAGAAGAAGGACAAGGGGGAACCCTCACTATTTTAAACTACACCCACTTGGAATTCTTTTTGAGATTCCATCAAGGAGTAGTATTACCCTATTGAGATCTATGAAAATAAATACATAAAGTGGACCACTTTGCGGTAGGGAAGGGACCAACATGTGCCGAATTTCACAAATAATTTTCATACCCTTCACATGATGTTGGGTATCAACGATTCTAAGTGACATCTAGAACTCAAGTACCATGATTGTATACAAAAGTACATCCAAGATGAGATGTATTTCCTAGACATCTCCTCGCTTGGCGCCACCTATCGATACATTGTCAAGATTGAGCAGAAATTTAAATAGAAGAAGCGAGACCTTGGATCTACGAATCTAAAGTAAGGAAAAGGCACCCCCAAACCAAAGAAAAAAAGAAAAATTCAAGGCGGGGTGACCTAGGACAACCTCTTGAAGCCGTAAGAAAACAAAAACACCATGAAGATAAAGAAGGACACAGGAAAATGGTGTGAGTTCCATACGAGCCCCACCCACAACACAAGTGAGTGTCGAGTCAAACAATCACTTGTGGTCGAGCTGAAGGCTTCAAAATCATATGCATGTTCCAACTCTAAGTCAAAACCTAAAAATGCAAAGCATATTATTGATGTAGAGCCAAGTGCCACCATTGCCACCACCAAGATCCAAAATATTGAGCCCAAAGATCCAAAGGAGTGGGAGAGTCTCTTCCACTCACAAATGTGGGTGAAGGGTTCTCCACTATAGTTCATTATCAACATCGGAAGCCAAAAGAATGTCATTTCAGTAGAGGTCATGAAGCGGTTGGGCCTACCAACCACACTACACCCACAACCATACACCATCAAGTGGCTTCACCAAGGATGAGATCTCGGTGTCATCCAACAATGTCGCATTCCCTACAACATCAAGCCCTTCACAGATGAGGTATTATGTGATGTTTCTCCTCTTTAAGTTTGTGATGTATTATTAGGCCAACGATACTTGTGGAAGTGTCATGTTGTGTATGAGTCTAGGCCTCACACTATTACTATTTCTTTAGGGAATAATTTATACAAGATACTGGAGGTAACATTGCCTACCACCATCTCTTTAATCTTTGGAAGCAATGCAATAACATCATTTCCCATACCGGGGAATTTTTCTTCCTTATGATTCACCCTCATGGTAAGAAGAATATTGTGGCCACATCCATAGCCTCCATATAGGGCTCCTCTAAATAGAAGCAACAAATGGACAAGGTCATGGAGGAGTACAAGGAGATCTTCACATCACCCATAGGGGTACCCTTGCACTATCAGGTCAAGCACTCCATCGATTTGACCCTGAGTGCGTTGACACCCAACGAACCAATATATCGATGCTCTAATCTGGAGAATGATGAAATTAAGAGGCAGATTCAGGAGTTGTTGTAGAAAAGGAACATCATGCCAAGTTCATAACCCTATAGGAGCCCAATCATGTTGGTATGAAAGAAAGACAACACCTAGAGACTCTATAATGACTATCGAGCATTGAATAAGATCATTTTTCGAAATAGGTATCCAATCTCATAGATTGATGACCTTATGGACCAACTCAAGGGGGGGGGGGGATATTGCAGTAAGATTGATTTGAAATCTGGTTATCATGAGGTGCCAATCGAACCCTTCGATGTGTGGAAGACTACCTTCAAATCCGAAGAGGGCATTTTTAAATGGTTGGTCATGCATTTCGAATTGATGAATGCCTCTGCAATATTCACGAGGATGATGGACAGCATCTTGTTTCCCTTCACCAACTCATTCATGGTAGTGTATTTGGACGACATCTTGATCTTTAGCCAGAGTTGGGAAGAGCACCTACACCATATTCGAAAAGTCCTCAAAACCCTACAACAACACAAGTTGTGTGCCAATTTGGAGAAATGCACTTTTGGTATGACTCATGTTCAATATTTGGGGTACATCATTGATGAGTGGGATGTGCATGTGGACCTAGCCAAGATACAAGTTATTCGATATTGGCCATCCCCAACCACTCTAACAAAGCTACAAAGATTTCTTGGTCTTTCCAATTTATACCACAGGTTCATGTTGGGTTTCTCTCATATCACTTAACGTTTTAGTCAAGTCACCAAGGGCGGAGCATAAGCAAAGTTCTCCGGGTTTGAATCCCAATAGAAGGCATTTTCCGAGTTAAAGCATCGTCTCTGCTTTGCACCAATGCTCACATTACCAAACCGACAACAACCTTTTGAGATTGAGACAGATGCCTCTGACTTTTCTATCAAGACAATTCTTACTCAACAGGGGCATCTAGTGGCATATCATAGTGAGACACTTTCAAACACAGTTCGAAAGTATCCCACATATGACAAAGAGATGTATTCCATTGTGCAGCCCTGCCAATAATGGAAGCATCAAATTATGGGGAAAGAAATGGTCATCCACATAGACCATCAATCCTTGTCGTTGGTACAGATACAAGGAAAGTTGTAGAATGATCGCAATAAAAAATGGTCTACATACCTGCAACAAATCCATTGAACATAACGTACAAGATGGGTAACATCATTAATGTTGCAGACTACCTCAACTGACAACCAATAGTGCTAACCACGGTTGTCGACTCTTGTGGACACAAGACTTCGACGTGGCCACATCTTTACAAGAGTGATATAGAATTCGACACCCTATACTAGATTCTCCTGGAGGGTAAGCAAGTTCCAGACTTTTACCTCCAGGATACATTGTTATGCCACCTGGGACACCTTTGTGTTCCTTCAAGTGAGTGTGCCAAGATGATTTGGGAGGCACACAACAGTCGGGTCATTGGACATTTTGGGGTAGAGAAGATAATGGATGTTATGAACCAGCTCATAAAAGGATAGAAAAGATAGATCAACGACTTCAAAATCAACCTCTTCGAGGGGGAAACCTCCTTTACATTACACAAATGAACAATTATTGGATGATACAAAAAACCTCCTTTCTATATATAGGAGTCTAAGGGGTCACAATATAATCAAATCCAACATAACAATAATAATATAAGGGCACAACAATAACAACAATGGGCTTCTATGTGGCACACTAATAACAATATGGGGACGACATGGGCACAATAATAATAATAAGGGATACAATGATAATAGTAATGGGGGAATCACTAGTATTATAGGGACCTAACATGCCCCTCTCCTTAAAAAAAGTGTTGTCCTCAATGCTTGAGTAGTTTTGGATGCTTCTGTATAAAATTCTCATCCTCCCATGTGGAATATTCAGCATATAAGTTCTTCCACTTGATGAAATACTCTGAAATTGATCAATTTCATAGTTGTTGAGTTCTTACTTCTGTGACTGCTTCAGGTTCCAATATGATTCTTCCTTCCTCGTCAGGTTCTGGAAATATTGTTTGATCTGGGAGCTTGTCACCTATAACCTTCTTTGGACATGAAACATGGAAAACTGGGTGCACTTGGGAAGCTGTAGGAAGCTCCAATTTGTATGCCATAGTACCAATCTTTTGCAACACCTTGTATAGAAAATAATACTTTGGTGATAATTTATTATCTTTCTTAGCTTGCTTGAGGGACATTTGTTTATATGGTTGTAGTCGTAGGAATACCCAGTCACCTACATCAAAACTCCTTTTGCTAAGATGTTGATCTACCTATGGTTTCATTCTATTCTGTGCCAAAATGAGGTTATCCTTTAAGAATTGGAGAACTTGTTGTTGATGCTCGATGTGATCTTCCACTGCTTCAACCATATAATGTTATCTTAATATGATGTGAAGGATGGTGGATGATATCCATAAAGTGCCATAAATGGGGTCATTTTTGCTGCAGTATGGAAGGAAGTGTTATACCATCATTCAACCAGAGGCAACCATTTGACCCATTGTGTCTATTTATCAAAGACAAAGCAACGAAGATATCCTTCCAAACATTTATTCAGTATCTCAGTTTTCCCATCAGATTGAGGATGATAAAATGAGCTATGATTTAACTGAGTACCGAGACAAGAAAATAATTATGTCCAAAGATTTCCATTGAAAATGGGATCTCTTTCGCTTACAATAATCTTTTGGTTTCCATATAGCTTTTGAATTGTTTCCATAAATGCAGTAGAAATTGTACTCGATTTAAATGGATGAGATAATGCACAAAATTGTGCATACTTGGTAAGTTTGTCAACTACCACCATGATGACAGTCTTTCCTTCGGACTTGGGTAAACCTGTGATATAATCCATTGAAACGTCCTCCCAACATTGGCTTGGAATGGATAAAGGTTGTAATAGATCTGGGGTCTTAATTGTTTCAACTTTATTTTGTTGGAAAACCAAATATTTCGCCACAAACTTTTGAATATCTTATTTAAGGCCATCCCAAAAAAAATTCCTTCTTAGCCCTATGGTAAGTTTTTAAAAATCCAGAGTGCCCTACTAAGGGAGAAGTGTGCAATTCCATAAGAATCTTTTGTTTGAGTTTGGAATTCTTACATAGGTATAACCGATCTTTGTGCCATAACGAACCATTTTTCTAGCTAAATGTATCAGCTGTAATGGGATCTTGTTGTAATTTTTGAATGAGTACCCACACTTCTTTGTCATTCTTCCATTGATCCCTTGCTTCGTTTATCCAATCTAGATGGATAATAGAAATGGCCCAAAGCAATACTTCCACATCCTCATCCTTTCTTGAGAGTGAATCTGCCACAACATTTTGCTTCCCTTTTTTGTAGATGATTTCAAAGTCATAACCCAACGTCTTTGTGACACATTTTTACTACTTTTCTAAAGATAATCTTTGTTCTAAAAAGTATTTAATACTATCATGATATTTTTACCTTGAAGTGTCTTCCCATTAGGTAGGGTCGCCATTTCTTAAGTGCGTGTAGTATTGCCAACATTTCATTATCAGAAATAGCTTTGTGTAAATACTTTCCTTTGATTAGATGACTTTCGAAAGTAGTGGGTCTTTCTTCTTGCATTAAAATAACACCTATTCCATTTCCTGAGGCATCACATTCCACAATAAAGGTTTTTGTGAAGTATGGCATAGCTAAGACCGGTGCTTGGCACATTGCCTCTTTAAGATGTTCAAAGGCCTTTTTTGCTTCTGGAGTCCATGAAAATGCATCTTTCTTCAATAACGTTGTTAGAGGTGTTGTTATTTTCCCATAATTCCTAACAAACTTGCGATAATACCCTATCAACCCAGAAATCCTCGTAGATGCGTATGGATGTGGGCGATTTCCATTCCTTAATGGCTTTTAATTTTGTTAGGGTCTACCTTAACACCTTCATGAGATACAATATGACCCAGATATTCCACCTCTTGTACTCCAAAGAAACATTTGGAACTTTCTGCATATAATTGTTTCTCCTCCAATAGTTTGAGCACCTTGTCAACATGTTGAACATGATCCTTCGAAGGCTTGTTGTAGATTAGTATATCATCAAAAAATACTAACAATGAAAATGGAATTGATCAAACCTTGAAATGTAGAAGGTGCATTGGTAAGGCCAAAAGGCATGACCAAAAATTCATAATAACCCTCATGAGTTGTAAATGTTGTTTTTAGAATGTTTTTAGTCTTCATTCTGATTTGATGATATCCTGAACGAAGATCCAACTTGGTGAAGTAAATTAATCCATGCAATTCATCCAATAATTCATCAATGACAGGAATGGGAAATTTATCTTTAATAGTGAGCTTTTTTAGCTCTCTATAATCCGGACAAATGTGCCATGATCCATCCTTCTTGTGCATCAATACTACTGGAGCAGAGAAAGAACTTTGACTAGGTTGAATTATACCAACCTCTAGCATTTCTGCAACCATATGTTCAATTTCACTCTTTTGGGCATAGGAATATTTGTAAGGCCGGATGTTTGGAGGAACACTTCCTGGAATCAAATGAATATCATGATCATGATCACGAATAGGTGGGAGGCCTTTGGGAGTCTCAAATACCTTGGAAAGACTTTTTGGAGATTTGGAGAAATAGATGATTTCAATTTGGGAACCTCTAGTGAACATAATTGTGCAAATATGCCTCGTTGTTCTTTCTTTAGAAGCTTTGTCATTATGTTATAGCTAATTATCTTTCATGGTTTCCCTGTGATACCCCTTAATTCAACTTCCTTTTCTTCCGAACAAAATTTCAGTAAAAGTTCTTAAAAATTAAAAGCTATTGTACCCAAGGATTCTAGCCATTGGACTCCTAGTACAACATCAACACCACCCATTGGAATGGAAATAATTGGGCTATTCAATACAAATTATCCCATGGATAGCTTTATATTATGGCACTTTCTAGAGAAATTTATGGTTCCTCCACTTGCAACCATCACTTGACACTCTGGTGCTGGATATAGGAAGCAATTCAATTCCTTGGC
>APFE031621785.1:0-21461 GCA_000404065.3 Pinus taeda
AATTCTTTCAACAGTTGATTTTAAAAGAGAGGATTCATCAAATGTTACATCTCTACTAACGACTATTTTTCGCAATGTAGGATCCCACAACCTATATCCTTTCACTGCATAGTCATACCCAACAAAGACATAACATTTTGACTTTGGATCTAGTTTTGACCGCTGATTTTTCGGAATGAGAGAATAAGCATCACAGCCAAATGTTCTCAAATGTGAATAGTCACAAGACTGACCCGTCCAAACTTCTTCAGGAATTTTACAGTCAATTGCTACTGAAGGTGATCTGTTAACTAAATAACAAGCAGTAGATACTGCTTGTGCCCACAACTCCTTTTGCAAGTTAGCATTGCTAATCATGCTTCTGGCTCTTTCCATAAGAGTCTAATTCATACGTTCAGCAACACAATTTTGCTGAGGAGTATAAACAGCAGTTTTATGTTTAACAATTCCCTCATCCTTATAGTACTGTTCAAATTCACATGAAGTGAACTCGCCACCATTTCAGTTCTTAAGCATTTAATGGATTTGCCTATTCTTTTCTCTACCATTACTTTAAATTGTTTAAAGACATTTAATACATCAGCTTTCCTTTTTAGCATATAGATCCAAAATTTCTGGGAGTAATCATCAATAAATGTTAAAAAATACAGTGCACCTCCATATGACATAACAGGGGAAGGCCCCCATAGATCAGAATGAATGTAGTCTAAAACATCTTTACTATTATGATTACCAACTTTAAACCTCTGTTTACACTGCTTGCCATACACACAATGTTTATAGAAATCTAAATTCAAGGATTTCAGACTTGGAAGAGATTTACGCTTCACCAATATCTGAAGACCTTTCTCGCTCATGTGACCCAATCGTTGATGCCATAGACGAGTGCCTACTTCTTCCTTTTCTGACGCAACCACTGCTTCACCGATCTGAGTACTTCCTTTCAACCTGTAAATATTTCCGACCTTTTCTGCCTTCATAACCACAAGTGCTCCTTTGAAGACTTTCAAGACGCCATCTTAACCTGTAACCTTATATCCATCTGAATCCAAAACTCCCAAAGAAATCAATTTTTTCTTTAAATTAGGTACATGTCTAACACTAGTTAATGTTCTAACTGTGTTATCATACATCTTAATCCTGATATCTACCATCCCAACAGTCTGACATGACATATTTTTACCCATAAACACAGAACTATCGTTTACATTTTCATATGAGGTAAACCAGTTTCTATGTGGGTACATGTGATGCGAAGCACCAGAATCTAACAGGCAGCTATCTACACCCTGAGAGATATTACATTCAAGTGAAGTTTCATCTATCATACACAATTCTTCAGCAGATAAAACTTCATCTATCATACCTGAATCGACCTGATTCGCTTCGTTCTTCATGTTTTCGGATTCCTTTCGTTTCCAACAGTCCTTCTTCAAGTGTCCAACTTTATTGCAGTTCCAACATTTCTCCTTACACTTCTTTCCTTTCGATTTCGATCTGGAAGTTCCCCTTGGTTTTTCTCCTCTTTCCTTTGAGCGTCCTCTAGCGACCATGGCTTCTCATGCAGCTGTTTCAGTGTCGGATTTCCTTCGTACTTCTTTAGACAGCAGAGCTCCCACGACTCATTCAAACTTCAAAGAATCAGCAGAGCTGAAGCTGATTGAAGTTACGAAGTGATCCCACAATTCAGGTAGTGAACAAAGCAAGGTTATGGCTTTATCTTCTTCTTGTATTTTGACTTTCATGTTTGTTAATTGACATATTAGTGTATTAAAAACATTCAAATGTTCTGCAACGTTTGAACCTTCTTTCATTCGAAGACTGTATAACTGTCTTTTCAGATAAATTTTGTTGGTCAATGATTTTGTCATATAGATATTTTCAAGTTTCTCCCACAATCCTGACGCTGTAGTCTCTTCAACAATGTTGAAGAGAACTTCATCTGGTAGACATAGCCGGATGGTACTAAGAGCTCGGGCATCCAAGTCCTCCGAGTCTGAAGTAGTCATGGTTGCAAGTTTTTTAGTCGCCCCATCCAATGCCTTGTGCTTCGAGGATAAAATCTTGTAGGCTTCGAGGATAAAATCATGTCTTCATCATTTATGGATAAGGAAAATATCATCATGGTCCGAGATCTAAACTTTTCATTGGGGCATGTTGAATCATCGGGCTCAAGAGCACAAACGGATCCCCTAACTTAATATTTTTAGCACCTATTGGATTCTCATAGTCTCCTGGATACAGACACGACCAAAATCTAGCCTACTTGAAGCAATAGGAGAATTGGCAAGGATGCACTCACCCGAAGATTGGATTGTTTCATCATTAAAGCACAACTCGTGGATCTTTTGGACAGAATTAGAGAGTGGGTGGGACTAAGTGACCAAGATTGAATATGAAGGAGATGTTCATGAACATGCAAAGCCACAACAACCTTTCACAATGGCAGTTGGTTGTACCCTTGAAAGTCTCCAGAAACGAAAAATGGATGAACGTTTTGATGCAGTATCATCTTTACCACGAAAACCCTGCAATCAACTCCTGTCAACTAGTAATCGAAATTTTACTGATGTCGAGTTACCTCGAGTATTTAATGCCCTAGTGAATTTTTAATTTTTTTTACTTCTTTTCATATTTGCATGCATTTATGCGCTATAAAATCGGTACAAAAAATTTATAAATTCATTTTTGGGGTGGTGTTCAAATTACAGGAGTGCAGACGACGTAAAGGAAGAACACGTCCTACAAATAATCAGTGAACATGATTTTCTGGATGATGGATACCGATGGGGAAATATGGAACCAAACACATAAATAAAAATCCTAATCCAAGGTATGGATATGCTCTATACAGTTATTTCAAATTGCTTCGTGTCACAGATCTTATAATTATATATATAATTATATATATAAATATAATAATATATATTATTTATATATATAATTGCTTATTAATGAACCACATAATTAGTCCAACTATCATAATCTTCGTACTAAATAAATGTTACAACTAATACATAAAATAGTCATATCTTTTTCACGGATTGGTGATTGACCTATGTATATGGTGGGCACATATGACATGTCACCCTACCCCTCCGCTACCATCTGGAGTTGCGTTTTAATGCCAAATATACAACTGTTGGTTTAGTTGGCTTTGAATGGTTTTACATTTACTGTTCCGACAGAAGAGCTGGCCGCTCCGCGCTACTTCACTGATACGGTCGTTGGAGTGTGCAACCGGTAGCTGGAGGATATTAATGGTTTTTAATAAACCCTGAACCCCTCGGGATCCATCCAAAATGCACACTCAGGATTTCTCCTTACAGATCGACGGCTCTGGATTATAGCTATTGAAAACAAAACGGGAGGGTTAGGGTTTCATGGCATTTGCATTTTTGTTGCGGGGCAAATTCGGCCGCCGCTAGTTAGTTCTGGCTGAGGAATACCGTCCCTATTCAACTGTAAGTCGATACAGTCTTATCCTCGGCTAGCCTGGTTCATATCCGTCGAGGATGATGTTGATGCAGCTAGCTCCGGGTTATGATGTTCGCGCTCTTCCCAGATGTCTGTGATGTCCATCTTTTCAACGGCGACATGACGAGTTTTTTTTTCTCAGGTAAACGTGACATTTTCCTCTGTACAGAACCCCAGTTTTTACTACTGCTAATTTATTCATTATGCTCTTGTTTACTAAGCCATGCGTGGTGATTTTGTCAGGTTACTGGAGGCGAGAGTTCGACAATGGAGGTTACAGAACTTCGGATTTCCTCGCATTTCCGGGTAAGTTATTCCAACCATTGAGTTATGTATTACGTTATCTTGAACTTAGTCTGAAATTACTCTTCTTTCTGTCAGGGGTATCCTCCGAAATTTTATGAGACCTGCTCGAATTGTGACACCACGGCGAGATTCTCTGGTTTAGAGGGTTTCATAATACTAGGGTCTGTCCTGGGTAGCTCTATTTCATTAAGTTCTGGGCTGGGGTTTAGAGTCTGAGTCGACTCGAGCTTTCTCGGGCGGCCGTGGATGATTTTGTTATTAATTCAAACAATTGTATTAGTGTAGCCTGATCGATACCACCCAAAGAGCGAATAATGACTCGGGGTGCTCGAGTTTCAGTTCTGCAGGATTCATCAGGGTTTATACCGTGTCTTTTAACTGTTTTATTTATGTATGATTCCACACCACCATGACGCAGTTGATTATTAATGTTATGGTCCTGATTTCTCTGCACATTTGGACAGTGTTTGCCTTGCGTTTACTTGTTTTCGATTACTAGACTTGCTCATGAGGGTTTTGTTTAATAGGTTAACGGCATGCCTTGTTTCAGTTTCGAAATATGTAAATATATATTCCTCTGTTGATTAATTGAACGCACAGTCCTTGCGGATGTATACATATCCGGTGACGAGGAAGGTTTTCCTATCTATTGGGGTGGAACACGCCCCCACAGAATTGCTTGCAATAACTGCCGTTTTACATATACGAATGATAATGTCGTTTTTCTAAATCCTCGACCTATGTTTTATTTGTTTATAATCTCCTGTTAATGTGGTTCATGACAGAGTTCAAGCGGACTCACTATGTATGGCGTGTTACAGAATACTTGCATGTATTTGGTTATTTATTTCCTCGTTATGCTCTTTCTACCATATATGTGTTTTCGGCCGACTCCATTATCTCCTTCGGAGAGGAGTCTGAGCTGGCATCGAGTATCCTCATGGTAGGAATGCCGAGGAGTGAAATTCCAGGGGATCAAACCCTCCGGGTTCCGTCCCCGGTAACTAGCTTTTCTTTTATGAGTAGAATGTTATTTGCTTCATACTACTTAATTCTGCATTTCGCTTATTTTTCTGTTTACTGTCCGGCTTGATTAACAGAATAGTACATGGCATTTAAATTATATTCATATTGTAATGGACTGTATAATGTAATTCTTCTTTTTGTTTCTTAATCACTAGGAATTCCAAGTATTAATTTTTCTGAGTCTGGATACTCATTTACGGAACAGTTCACCTCGAAAGTTAATTTAACAGTTTTAATTTGTTTACAGGAAATGAATAGATAAACTATTCTGTTTATCTGGCTTTATTTCCCTTTCGTTTTATCTCAATCTTTCCAGTTATTGTAGACAATAATTTCTACACTTCTATAAGATAATCCTATTATCAGATAACGGAAAAAGTCTTACATTACAGATAAGCAAAAATTCTTTACCTGAAAGATCAATTTCTACATTATGTACTGTAACCATAACCATATGTAACTTACCTGTACCGTGTCTGATTTATTTCTCTGCTTTTTCAACCTGAAGAAATATCTGCAGAGCTTGTTATCCTCCCAGCCACGAGATCAGTCGTTTCGACTTGACTCTCTCCCCCAAGCTCGCTTGCAGGCCACTTCCTTCTGCAAGATGATGCACGCTAACAGCAGTGCAATTAGATGCACAACCGTGCTGGTACCATATGATCTTCACCAGACATGGTACCCTTTTTCCCTTTTCCTTGCTTTCCTCCTGTCTGTTCTTCAACAGCCCAGGCCTCCCTTTCCTCTTTTCCATTTCTATGGTAGGGAAGGTGGTTAGGGTTGCCCTTATTACTGGCAACCGTTTCTTTAAAAATCAAGAAGAAGTAAAATAACCTTTTTTTTACAAAGTCACTTCCATATTACTTTAATTCATAATTTCGAATAAATAACATTTCCATATTAATAAAGTAATAATCCTGTTTTTCATATTTACCTAGCACGGTAAATTAGAAATTTACCTATATAACTGTTTGGTCATTACATCTCCTCCCCCTGAGATTGGACACCGTCCCGGTGTTTTACAGTCATGAGTAGGTCTGGATATGTTTTCTTCATCAATTCCTGGTCTTCCCAAGTGGCCTCCTCGGGACCAAAATGTCGCCATTGTACCTTAACTTGGGTAATAACTCGTTTCCGCAGCTGCACTTCTCTCTGGTCGAGGATGCTTAGCGGTTCGACCAGCACTTCTCCTTCCGGTTCGACCTGCATGACACAATTTCTAAGTTAGTTTTCCTTCCGAATAGGATTCTTGTTTGAATCTTAATTATATCAGTAACCCCACCTGTATATCCTGCCATCGGATTACATGCTTAGGGTCATACACATACTGCTTTAGAACTGAAACATGGAATACGTTATGGACTCGAATGTGACTTGGCAAGGCCAGTTGATAAGCCACTGGTCCGATCCTTGCTAATATCTGAAAGGGTACACAATATCTAGGTGCCAATTTAGCGCAACCCGCCCATTGTAAGGTACTTCTTTTGGCCTGAATTCGAATATACACATGATCCCCAACCTGATATTCCTTAAATCTCCTTTTTCGATCAGCGAAGTTCTTTTGTCTATCCTGAGCCGCCTTCAGATTAACACGTGCTCTTTTTACCATGTCCTCCATTTCTTTAAGCATGTCAGGTCCTAAACTTAATTTATCTTCCAATCCCCCCCAGCTGGAGGGTGTACGTCATTTTCTGCCATACATAACTTCAAAGGGACTCATTTGAGTTGAAGTGTGGTAACCATTATTATATGCGAATTCAACCAAATGTAAATATTCTTCCCATCGTGTGGGTTGTTGCATAACATATGCCCTTAACATGTCCTCTACCACTTGCTTCACCCGCTCCGTCTGTCCATCAGTTTGTGGATGATACGCTGTGCTAAAATTCAGCTGAGTACCTAAATCAGCAAACAATGTCTTCCAGAAAACTGATGTGAATTTCACATCCCGATCAGAAATTATTGTTTTTGGAAGACCATGCAACCTGAATATGTTCTGCATAAAAACGTGAGAGATTTGTGCAGCCCTGTAAGTAGATTGCACTGGTATGAAGTGTGCAACCTTACTCAATTTGTCCACTACTACCATAATGGAATCATTGTTTTTCTTTGTTCTTGGTAATCCTGTAATAAAATCCATGGAAATGATTTCCCATTTCCATTCTGGAATAGGCAAGGGTTGCAACAGTCCTGCTGGATGCTGATGTTCAGCTTTAATTTGCTGACATTCTAAGCACCGTGCCAAATATTCCGCAATGTCCTTTTTCATTCCTGGCCAAAAATATTCCTTCCGGATTGCGGTTATCATCTTTTGATAACCCGGGTGACCAGCATAATGGCTGATGTGGAATTCATCCATAATCAAATTTTTTAATTTTGCTTTGATTAGGCACGTATATCCTTTGCTTGAAGTAGACAATCCCCGCATCATCTGTAGTATATTCCTGTTGGCTGTCCCTTCTAGCAACTTGCTGTATTTGCTGTTTTAACTGCTGATATTTTGTATCTTGTTCTGAAATTTTCTTTATTATGTCTAAGAAGGGGTTTTCCCATCCAGATATGGAAACTTCATACAAACTGTGCACTTTTCTGCTCAAAGCGTCCGCTACTCTATTTGTTTTCCCTTGCAAATGTTTTATATCGAAGTCGAAACCACTCAGAAAATCCATCCACCGCGCTTGTCTAGAGTTTAGAGTAGGTTGGCTGAAATAGCTGGTCAAACTATGGTGGTCGGTGAGCAGTAAAAATTTTCTGCCCATAAGATAATGCTGCCACATCTTTAGAGCATGTATAACAGCAGCTAGTTCCAAGTCATAGGAAGAATATTTCTGTTCATGATCTTTTAATTTACGTGATTCATATGCAATTACTCTGTCTTCTTGCATTAAGACTCCTCCTAATCCTTCTTTACTGGCATCAGTGTAGACCACATAATCCTTATGAGGATCTGCTATATTTAAAATTGGTGCTGTAGTGAGCAGGTGTTTTAATTGCTCAAAACTTTTTTGGCAATTTGGGGTCCACTGGAATGCCCTCCCTTTCTTTTGTAAGGAGGTAATGGGAAAGGCTACCTTCGAGAAGCCTTTTACGAATCTCCTGTAATACCCAGCCAATCCCATGAAAGATCGGACATCCGCTACATCTTTTGGTACAGGCCAGTCCATTATAGCCTTAATCTTTTCTGGGTCTACAACAATTCCATCCTTTATGATTACGTGACCCAAGTATTGGATTTCCTCCTTAAAGAAATCGCACTTACTAAATTTTGCATATAGTTGATGTTCTCGAAGGGTCTGCAATACCATTCGTAGATGCTCATGATGTTCTTCGATTGTGTGTGAATATATTAATATATCATCAATGAATATTAGCACAAATTGATCCAAGTATGGGTGAAAAATGCCATTCATTAAACACATGAAAGTTGCTGGGGCGTTGGTTAACCCAAACGGTAGAACCACGAATTCATAATGTCCATACCTCGTTTTGAAGGCTGTTTTAGCGATGTCCTCATCTTTAATTCGGATTTGATGATAACCTGATCGCAAGTCGATCTTGGAGAATACTGTTGCACTCTTTACTTGGTCAAACAGTTCATCGATTCGGGGTAAGGGATACTTATTTTTGATGGTTAACTTGTTCAGTTGTCTATAATCGATGCACATTCGGAGGGTACCATCCTTTTTCTTGACAAATAACACTGGAGCTCCCCATGGGGATACGCTAGGACGAATATACTCCTTATCTAATAAGTCTTGCAATTGCATTTTCAGCTCTGTCAGCTCCGGTGTACTCATTAGGTATGGTGCTCTTGATACTGGAGCAGCCCCGGGTATCAGTTCAATGGTAAAATCTATATTCCTTCGTGGCGGTAGTCCGGGGATTTCCTCTGGAAATACATCCGTAAATTCCTGTATTACAGGAATACTATTCAAGGAAACTGATTTATCTTTGGAATTTGCATATCCTACTTGGATAGCATAAACCTGACACCCCTTCCTTATGCATTTCATTAGCTGGTTGGCAGTTATCGGGCGAACTTGCACTGGTTGTTTGATTCCTTGTATTTCTTTCCTATTTCCTTGCTGATCTCTGTAGTAAATGATCTTAGTTTTGCAATCAACTAAAGACCAGTGTTTTTCTAACCAGTCCATGCCGATTAGAATATCATAGGATCCAAGAGGGAGTACATTTAGATCAGCTGTTACTGGCTGTTCTGCTATGGTAAATGAGCAATTGCTGATTTTGGCTGTTACTTGTTGCTTGGCTCCGGTAGCTAGTTGCACTAACCAAGGATTTTTAAATTTAACATGTTGTAAATTACAATGTTCGACTATCTTTGGACTCACATAGCTTAACGTAGCCCCAGGGTCAATTAAAACAGATATCGTAAGGTTTGAAATTTTACCTTCGAACTCAACCATTGTTGGCTGGTGTTCTGCCTGACGGTCTTCCAGAGCTGCGTTAATTCTGGGTATACTGCGACCAACCTCGCCCACTGTTGACGCTTCCTGAATCTGGGATAACTGTTCAGTTCCTTTTCGTTGTGGACAGTTTTTAATGTAATGCGGTCCTCCACAACCCCAGCACTGTACCGGGGGTCTTGCTGTGCCGTCATTGTCCCACTTAGGTTGCTGTTCGCTAACCTTGGACTCATTTGCATTTCTTGGCTTGAATGCAGTTCTTGGTGCGAATCTGCTGCTTGCTCCTTTGCCATTTCCCTTACCGCTGTTGCCGCGATTCCCTTTACTGTTTACCCCTGTCTTGAATCCTCTTTTCTCATTCCATTTTCTGTTAGTAATTTCCCCTTTCTGTTTACTTTGCTGATAACAAATTCTAGCTTTGCGGATTACTTCATCCATTGATTTTGGATTATCAAATTCAATCCTCTCCCTCATATAGGGTGGCAAACTGCTAACGAATCGTTGGACCTTCGCCTTTTCTTCCCTTATGTATGGTACATAACGGAGTAAGGATGTAAAGCGAGTGATGAATTCGTCCATAGTCTGCTGTCCTAACCACAAATCATGGAATTTCCTTGCCTTTTCATCATAGAAACGTTCTGTCAAGTATCGCTCTTTAAAGAATCTCTGAAAATTGTCCCATGTAATATTTTGTTCAGTGACCCCCTTCACTATTTTTACCTCTTCCCACCATAAGGTGGCCTTTCCTTGTAATTGAAAAATAGCCAGTCGCGCCTTAAGGTTGTTATCATACTCATAAAGCTGGAAGTACTTGTTCATATTAATGATCCAAGCTTCTGCCGCCTCCTCTTGTTCCCCATCAAAATGCGGCGGCTTAATCTTGCGAAATTCTCCTTGTAATTCTACCTTTTGTCTTTTTGAGGTTTGCTGGTCGAATACATTATCGGAGCATTCTTCCATTTCTTCTGATCCTTCTGGGGGTATGTGATGGTTTTGCTCTTCAGACATCTTTTGCTGTTCGGCGCTGGGATTAACTGGTAACTGATTTTGTTTATCCGACAAACTCTTTAAGATTCTTTCTTGTTCCAATGTTATTCGAGCATTGTCTTCCCGGAGTCGAGCCATCTCATTCTTTAGTTCTTGTACTGTTTCCAAAATTGCTTGATTCGTAACTCTGGCTTCCTCTCCAAGTTGCACCCATAATTCTAGGTTATTCTCTGGAACGGGTACGCCTTGTCCCATTACAGGTCGTCGTGTTGTGTTATCCATTCTTCTCATATCTTCGTCCTCAAATCCTGAAACCTGTTCTTCATCCAGCAACAGAAGGAAACATTCAAGAATATTATCGGTAATGTCCTTTGTTAGCTATTTAATACAATGTTCTTAATTCGTCATTACTGTTTTGCCCAGAGGCCACAGTGCTGTAGCTGGGCTCTGATACCAATATGTCACAGATCTTATAATTTATATATATATATATATAATATATATATATATATATATAAATATATATATATAATTTCTTATTAATGAACCACATAATTAATCCAACTATCATAATATTCATACTAAATAAATGTTACAACTAATACATAAAATAGTCATATCTTTTTCACGGATTGGTGATTGACCTACGTATACGGTGGGCACATATGACATGTCACCCTACCCCTCCGCTACCATCTGGAGTTGCGTTTTAATGCCAAATATACAACTGTTGGTTTAGTTGGCTTTGAATGGTTTTACATTTACTGTTCCGACAGAACAGCTGGCCGCTCCGCGCTACTCCACTGATACGGTCGTTGGAGTGTGCAACCGGTAGCTGGAGGATATTAATGGTTTTTAATAAACCCTGAACCCCTCGGGATCCATCCAGAATGCACGCTCAAGATTTCTCCTTACAGATCGACGGTTATGGATTATAGCTCTTGAAAACAAAACGGGAGGGTTAGGGTTTCACGGCATTTGCATTTTTGTTGCGGGGCAAATTCGACCGCCGCTGGTTAGTTCTGGCTGAGGAATACCGTCCCTATTCAACTGTAAGTTGGTACAGTCTTATCCTCGGCTAGCCTGGTTCATATCCGTCGAGGATGATGTTGATGCAGCTACCTCCGGGTTATGATGTTCGCGCTCTTCCCAGATGTCTGTGATGTCCATCTTTTCAACGGCGACATGACGAGTTTTTTTTTCTCAGGTAAACGTGACATTTTCCTCTGTACAGAACCCCAGTTTTTACTACTGCTAATTTATTCATTATGCTCTTGTTTACTCAGCCATGCGTGGTGATTTTGTCAGGTTACTAGAGGCGAGGGTTCGGCAATGGAGGTTACAGAACTTCGGATTTCCTCGCATTTCCGGGTAAGTTATTCCAACCATTGAGTTATGTATTACGTTATCTTGAACTTAGTCTAAAATTACTCTTCTTTCTGTGAGGGGTATCCTCCGAACTTTTATGAGACCTGCTCAAATTGTGACACCACGGCGAGATTCTCTGGTTTAGAGGGTTTCATAATACTAGGGTCTGTCCTGGGTAGCTCTATTTCATTAAGTTCTGGGCTGGGGTTTAGAGTCTGAGTCGACTCGAGCTTTCTCGGGCGGCCGTGGATGATTTTGTTATTAATTCAAACAATTGTATTAGTGTAGCTTGATCGATACCACCCAAAGAGCGAATAATGACTCGGGGTGCTTGAGTTTCAGTTCTGCAGGATTCATCAGGGTTTATACTGTGTCTTTTAACTGTTTTATTTATGTATGATTCCACACCACCATGACGTAGTTGATTATTAATGTTATGGTCCTGATTTCTCTGCACATTTGGACAGTGTTTGCCTTGCGTTTACTTGTTTTCGATTACTAGACTTTCTCATGAGGGTTTTGTTTAATAGGTTAACGGCATGCCTTGTTTCAGTTTCGAAATATGTAAATATATATTCCTCTGTTGATTAATTGAACGCACAGTCCTTGTGGATGTATACATATATGGTAACGAGGAAGGTTTTCCTATCTATTGGGGTGGAACACGCCCCCACAGAATTGCTTGCAATAACTGTCGTTTTACATATACGAATGATAATGTCATTTTTCTAAATCCTCGACCTATGTTTTATTTGTTTATAATCTCCTGTTAATGTGGTTCATGACAGAGTTCAAGCGGACTCACTGTATATGGCGTGTTACAGAATACTTGCATGTATTTGGTTATTTATTTCCTCGTTATGCTCTTTCTACAATATATGTGTTTTCGGCCGACTCCATTATCTCCTTCCGAGAGGAGTCTGAGCTGGCATCGAGTATCCTCACGGTAGGAATGCCGAGGAGTGAAATTCCAGGGGATCAAACCCTCCGGGTTCCGTCCCCGGTAACTAGCTTTTCTTTTATGAGTAGAATGTTATTTGCTTCATACTACTTAATTCTGCATTTCGCTTATTTTTCTATTTACTGTCCAGCTTGATTAACAGAATAGTACATGGCATTTAAATTATATTCATATTGTAATGGATTGTATAATGTAATTCTTCTTTTTGTTTCTTAATCACTAGGAATTCCAAGTATTAATTTTTCTGAGTCTGGATACTCATTTACGGAACAGTTCACCTCGAAAGTTAATTCAACAGTTTTAATTTGTTTACAGGAAATGAATAGATAAACTATTCTGTTTATCTGGCTTTATTTCCCTTTCGTTTTATCTCAATCTTTCTAGTTATTGTAGACAATAATTTCTACACTTCTATAAGATAATCCTATTATCAGATAATGGAAAAAGTCTTACATTACAGATAAGCAAAAAGTCTTTACCTGAAAGATCAATTTCTACATTATGTACTGTAACCATAACCATATGTAACTTACCTATACCGTGTCTGATTTATTGCTCTGCTTTTTCAACCTGAAGAAATCTCTGCAGAGCTTGTTATCCTCCCAGCCACGAGATCAGTCGTTTCGACTTGACTCTCTCCCCCAAGCTCGCTTGCAGGCCACTGCCTTCTGCAAGATGATGCACGCTAACAGCAGTGCAATTAGATGCACAACCGTGCTGGTACCATCTGATCTTCACCAGACATGGTACCCTTTTTCCCTTTTCTTTGCTTTCCTCCTGTCTGTTCTTCAACAGCCCAGGCCTCCCTTTCCTCTTTTCCATTTCTATGGTAGGGAAGGTGGTTAGGGTTGCCCTTATTACTGGCAACCGTTTCTTTAAAAATCAAGAAGAAGTAAAATAACTTTTTTTTTACAAAGTCACTTCCATATTACTTTAATTCATAATTTCGAATAAATAACATTTCCATATTAATAAAGTAATAATCCCATTTTTCATATTTACCTAGCACGGTAAATTAGAAATTTACCTATATAACTGTTTGGTCATTACACTTCGTCAGGAAATATGTCGAAAGGAGTGCACGTAATACAGCAGCACTTATTATAGGGTATGGAGGAAAACATAACGATGAACCACCGAATTCGGAATGGTCCCTCAAGAGAACCATCACCTCATTTCAACTCAATTGCGTGGGCTTGTTATTAGGCTGAAAAGGATGTTATAAGTTGAATGGCTGAAATTAGGGAAGATAATATGTTAATTTGTTTCTAATTTTAATAGGAGAAATTAGGGATTATAACACGCTAGTTTGCTTTTTTATTTTTATTTGAACAAACATAAATTTAGGTTTATTTTTATGGATGTGCATTTTTATGTATTTTATTCACTTTATATGTTTATTATATTGATGTGGGTTTATTTTTAAGTAATTTATTTACTTTGGATGTTTATTATTAAATATAAAATTTATTATATATTTTTTAAGATATGTTATGTTTTTTTTAAATAAATTATTGATTATTCTAGTTATTTAATTTTATATATTAATTAGTTTCTTTGTTAATAAATTTGGCTTAACAATGGTTTATTGACTTCAAAATTAATAATTTTTTGAGTTTATTAGAGGAGTATTATGCTAAAATCACATCATATTTTCAAGAAGACTGCTTTCATAAACTTGATATGGATCATAGAAGCCTCAATTCAACAATTTATTGAGCGTTTATCTTTTGACAAACATGTCTTCTTATTTTTTCTATTAGATAGGAATAATGGACAATTCAATAGATAGTAATATCGAAAGACACAAAACATACTTACATTGTGCTTACTATTTTCCATCATCCTACCCTCATTTACAATCTAGCTATGCGTCATTCCACAATTTAAGAACTCCATTTTTATAATCTAAATACAAGAAATGAAGTCACAATATTTAATATTTAATTTAAAATAACATCCCATGCAAGCATGAAGACAGGTGATAATTAAGGGTTTGAATCTATTTTTAAGATTTTAAATTTTGTAAAATAACATTTTGCAATGTGCTATTTATAATATTTGTGAAGGAATTCTTGAGAGGAAAGTTTGTTGAAGAGAAATCTTTGAAATCCAATTTTATTTGTTCAAACTTCCAATCTTTAATTTTTTTTTATGTATGAACTTTGAGGTGAATGTCAACAAGATATTCCCATAATCATTATATAGATGATACAACATGTAATTTTCTTTTTTTAATAGAAATTAAGATCACAAGTTAATTTTAACTTCAAATAAAAAATATAAAATGATTAGAATCATTGTAAAATCAACCTATTGACAATTATAAACGTTTCTTAATTTTTGACAATGTGGATGGCATATGAATCGTCCATTGAAGATCCAATGTCACCCACTAGTGATATCTTATGAGTAAAATAATGTTCACTAGTGATATCTTATGAGTAAAATAATGTTCATGAACATCCAAAGCCACAACAACCTCCGAGAATGGCAGTTGGTGGTACCCTTGAAAGTCCCCACAAACGAAAAATGGATGAACGTTTTGATGCAGTATCATCTATACAAGGAAAACCCTGCAATCAACTCTTGTCAACCAGTCATCCAAATTTTACTCATGTCGAGTACTCAATGCCCAAGTGAATTTTTAAATATATTTTTACCTTTTTTGGTATTTTCATGCATTTATCTGCTATAAAATGGGTACAAAAAATTTATAAATTCATTTATGGGTGGTGGTCAAATTACACAAATTGACACTATTTTTACCTCTCTCACCATCATATTTCATATGATAAATTAGTAATTTTATGGGTCATAACAAAATTTCAAGGTGGAAGCTTTTTGATTCCTGAAAAGGATAACATATACTATTTCCAACTACCCCAATAAGTGAATTATTTGATATTTAGAAACAATGTATTTTTAATTTTAGCTCAAGAAAGAATTTTAGGAAAGGTAATTTCAACCAGAAATCATTTTAGAACATTCCCACTCATGTATCATAGCCAATTTAGTTTCTCAACCCATTCAATCAATTGTTTGAAATTTTTCATTAACAATAAAAATATAATTATATCATTAAAATTTTTCACAAGATATATTAAAACTTATTAGAAATATATTTCATGGTTATATTTACAAATTAGGGTTAAGAAAAGAAGTTTTTACACCATGGCATTAGTATAGTTATTATCTTCATATGTAAAAGTTCTACATTCTTGTATCCATGTGATGTAATGACTCAACTACTAATTATTTTTTAGTATGGATTAGAGATCATCTTGTAATTTTTTAGGAAAGGAATGAAAATATAATAAAAAAGAGAAATTCCTATGTGTTGTGTATTTTATTTCTTTCATTGTTACTATTCAACTATTGTGTGGTTGATGCAATGTTTAGATTTTTTTTTCTATTTCTCTAATTAATATTTTGAAAAAATTACAACAATAAATCAATTATTAGAAACAAAAACTCTAAGAACGTCTAAATGCATTAGGTTTAGAATTTCCTTATAGTCATCTCTCATAACTTGAATTTAGTTTCTAAATCTAAAGTTTGACACTAGTGGGTTTCAAGAGTTCAAAGATCTTGTTAAAAGATTAGATGCTCAAGAAGACCAAAACCTTGAGAACATGTAATGGTGGCGAGGACAACTCTAAGGATTTTGAGGTTTTTGACAAGAACGAAGGATTCATGAGGGAGTTAACCATCATAAGTGCTAGTAAAGCCATGATTCATTACCAAAACCTCACAATGTTTCTTTATGTGACACAACAATCTACATCCACAACTAGTTCCATGATGAGGTCTTGGAGGATAAGGCACTTACTAAAGCATTTATTAATGTGAAGCTAGAAGTGAACCATTTCTAAATATTTGGTTGTCCTTTTAATACCATGTAACAATAGAAAATAGTATCAAGTTGGAATTATCCATTAGGAAGGGTCTACTTGTACATTATAATAGCACTTTAAAGACCTACAAGGTGTATATTCCAAAGAAATGAAAAGTAGTAGTAAGTAGTGATGTAAAGTTTGAAGATGAATTTACATCTAGAAAGTCCCATAAATCTATCATGATGAAAGAGAATAATGAATGTGAAGCTTTAAAGTTTAATTCAAGGCCACTAGTGATTTCCAAATAAGTAAAACATCATCGAGGAACAAACGAGGAGACAGATCCTTTAATTATTTTAAGGAAACATCAATAGTTCATTCAAACATTAAGGTATGCTTAGGAGTGTGTTGAGGCTTCGAGGATCACATAAATAGAGGGAAAAAATATGAAGAAGTTTTAATACTACTTGGAATTAAAATAAAACATCATATATTTGGAGCCTTCTAGAAATCGAAAGGAGGTATAGCAATATGCATGGTGGAGGAGTAATCCTCCATCAAGAAGAATTATGTTTCGAACATATTGACATCATAAAAAGGAAGTCAATATTAAGTTTTAGGTCACTCTATAATATCAATCTTGGAATATATGAAAACATATAAAAGCTCATATTAAGGTTCAAGACATGATGGTTCACGTAGAAAGGAGTGGACTACCAGAAGTCATCTTTCTAGTCATGAGTTGCACTTATAATAGATAATTTATGGGTTTTCATTCATTTATGGAATATATGATGCATCAAATGGATGTGAAGAAAACCTTCTTTAATATGATCATTGAGGAAGAAGGTACATATAGGAACCTTAGGGCTTTGAGGTAAATGGTAATAATCCATATATATGTAAGATTAAGAACTTTTTGTATGGGAAATAGTTGCGATAAAGAGCATGGCATTTCAAGATAAAAGGATATTGCAAGATATAGAATTGAGTAGAAAATAAATAAATTTTGTATTATATTATCTACTTTTGGGATTATTTTTCTCATTTTGGTGTTGTGTATAGATGACTTGCTTCTTGCATGTCCAAAAAATCTCATTGGAATATACAAAGTAGACATGAAAATTGACTTCAAGATGAAGGAATTTTATGGAGGAATTTTATCTTATGGCCACATCTATGATCACTAATATAACGAAAGTGGCATCTTTAAATTAAAAACTCATGGAACCCTTGTTGCACAAGTAGTTGATTGGTTCCTTCATCTATTTGGTCAACACAAGGAGAGATATATGTTTTTCAATGAACATCTTGATTAGATTCTTTTTAGAGCAAATGAAAGAGCATTGAGGACTCAACAAATGTTAACTTCATAATCCTAAAGTTTATTTGGTTAGATAGTTTTCTAGGATCAACAAAGCTATTCTAGAATATATTTTTCTAGAATAATAAAGATAATTCTAGAATTGTTGTATTGCTATAGGACTTGTGAGTTCCTTATCATAGTGATTATCCTTGAGTTTTTTAGCATGAACACATGGCATGTTGATATGAGGCTACAAAGTTCATATATATTCTATGCCTCTCAAGCTTTATGTAATGTGTTTTTCTTTATCAATATAATTACATCTCCAAGGACACTTTTGCTAAACATATCGTGGTAGAGCCACTATAATGATAGTTTTGTAGGATGAAAGTATCATGTCGAGGAGAACGCCACGATATATTAATGAAAAACAAATGTCTAAAACTTAAGCATAGTTTTCTTCAACAATTTTTTTTTATTATCAAGGAAGTACTTTATTGATTCAATACAGTTGCTTTAAAGTTGCCAATCTAGATCTATAATATTTTAATATTGAAAAAAATATTTTGTGTAAAAGTGAAAAGAATTTGTAGATCTCAACTATATTTTTAAGAAATTATAAAAATACTACGACAAGAAGAGGGAGGACATAGAAAAGGCTCCATATTGTGAAATTTCCACTTCTTATAAATTAGGAAATTTTTTTTCTTTTAAAATGGCTTGAAAAAGTTTAGGCCATCTAGTAATTTTATTCTCCCTTATAACCATGGCTCTAGAAAGGGGATAAATGATTTCTTTCCTAAATATATGTACTACTCATGTTTACAACTTGAATAAGGGTCGAAATACTTTTTCCTAGTCAAATTATTAATCTACATTAATATTAACTATCAAAATGAACATTTCTTATCGAAGATCTTAGGAATAGCTTCTATTAAAAACTCAACCTAATACCATTGGTAGTATCGTGAGAAACGTTAAGTTATAATTTGTATTCATGAAGTTGAAATCAACACCATTGGTTTCCAAAACCTAGAGGAACAATAGCTTTGCCATCATTAACACAACTTTGTACAACTAGTAGAACACCTTGCAAATAATTGCCATAAATATAATTATAAATTTAATGGTCATAAATCAGTCGATGGAATAGTTTTAGAATAGAGAATATTCCTAAGTTGGACTATATAAGTAGTTGATTGGTTCCTTCATCTATTTGGTCAACACAAGGCAAGATATATGTTTTCCAATGAACATCTTGTTTAAATTCATTTTGGAGCGAAGGAAAGAGCATTGAGCACTGAAAAAATGTTAACTTCATAATCCTAAAGATTAGTTAGCTAGATAGTTTTCTAGGATCAACAAAGTTATTCGAGAATATATTTTTCTAGAATAATAAAGTTAATTCTAGAATTTTTGTATTCCCTAGAATATGTATAGGACTTGCTAGTTCCTTATCATAGTGATTATATTTCATTTTTTTAGCATGGACACATGGCATGTTGATATGAGGCTAGAGAATTTATATATATGCTATAACTCTCAAGCTTTATATAATGTGTTTTTCCTTATCAATATAATTACATTTTTAAGGACACTTTTGCTAAACATATCATGGTATTTAAGCCATTGTAAAGATAGTTTTGTAGGATGAGAGTATCGTGGTGAGGAGGAGTCCATGATATATTAATGGAAAACAAATGTCTAAAACTTAAGCATAGTTTTCTTCACCAAAAAAAAAAATCATCAAGGAAGCACTTTATTGATTCAAGAAAGTTGCTTTAAAGTTTGGCAATCTAGATCTATAATATTTTAATATTCAAAATATTGATTTTGTGTACAAATGAAAATAATTTGTAGATCTAAAATATATTCTTAAGAAATTATAAAAATACCACGAAGAGGGAGGGTGTAGAAAAGGCTATGTATTGTGAAATTTCCCAATTATAGATTTGGAAATTAATGTTTTTTAATGACTTGGAAAAGTTTACGCCATCTAGTAGTTTTATTTTCCTTTCCACCATGGCACTAGAAAGGGGATAAATGATTTCTTCCTAAATACATGTAACAATCATGTTTAAAACTTGAATAAGGGTATAAATACTTTTTCCTCGACAAATTATTAATCTACAATAATATAAACTACCCAAATGAAAATACCTTATTGAAGATCTTAGGAATAGCCTCTATTAAACACTCAACCTAATACCATTGGTAGTATCATGAGAAATGTTAAGATATAATTCACATTCATGAAGTTGAAAACAATTCCATTGGTTTCCAAAACCCATAGGAACAATAACTTGGCCATCATTAACACAACTCTGTACAACTAGTAGAACACCTTGCAAATAACTGCGATCATTATAACTATAAATTGAATGGTCAAAATTACTTGATGGAATAGTTTTAGAATAGAGAATATGCCAAACTTGAACTATCTAAGTAGTTGATTGGTTACTTTGTCTATTTGGTCAAAACAAGGTGAGGTATATGTTTTTCAATGAACATCTTGATTAGATTCATTTTGGAGTGAAGGAAAGAGCATCAAGTAGTGGAAAAATGTTAACCTCATAATCCTAAATTTTATTTGGTTAGATAGTTTTCTAGAATCAACAAAGTTATTCTAGAATATATTTTTCTAGAATAATAAAGATAATTCTATATTTTTTTTATTCCCTAGAAGATATATAGGACTTGTTAGCTCCTTATCATAGTGATTATGTTTGAGGTTTTTAGCACCAAAACATGGCATGTTGATATGAGGCTAGAGAATTTAAATATTTGATATGCCTCTTAAGCTTTATATAATGTGTTTTCTTTATCAATATAATTACATGTCTAAGGACCCTTTTGCCAAACATATTATGGTGTGAGAGTTACTGTAAAGATAGTATTGTAGGATCAAAGTATAGTGGTGAGGAGAAGGGAATGATACATTAATGGAAAATAAGTGCCTAAAAATTAACCATAGTTTTCTTCACCCAAAAAAAAAATTCATCAAGGAAGTGCTTTACTGATTCAAGAAAGTTGTTTTAAAGTTTTGAAATCTAGATCTATAATATTTTAATATTCAAAAGATTTATTTTGTGTATAAATGAAAAGAATTTGAAGATCTAAAATATATTCTTAAGTAATTATAAAAGGACCATGATAAGAAGAGGGAGGGTGTAGTTTTCTTCACCGAAAACAAAATTCATCAAGGAAGTACTTTATTGATTCAAGAAAGTTGCTTTAAAGTTTCACAATCTAGATCTATAATATTTTAAAATTCAAAAGATTTATTTTGTGTACAAATGAAAAGAATTTGTCGATCTAAAATATATTATTAAGTAATTATAAAAGGACCATGATAAGAAGAGGGAGGGTGTAGAAGAGGCTCTATATTGTGAAATTTACTTCTTATAGATTTGGAAATTAATTTTTTTAATTACTTGATCAGCTTCTCTGCAAATCATGCACCTCGTTCACCATTACCTCTGATACCACCTGTCACAATAGTGCAGTGGGATCAGCTCTTCATCATCAACCCGATCATCAGCTTTGATACCACCTGTCACGAGTGGCAGTGGGATCAGCTCCTTATCGTCAAGGTCCCTACACCAAACCATCTCCAAGGTTGTCTATCGAGAAAGGAGGGTCACGAAGTTTCCTCCCTGACTCTCATCCACCCATGTATCAGATTGGTACTGTGTCCTCAAGTATTTGTGAACAGCCTCAACCTCCTCACATGTACACCCAAGCTTCCCAAGCTTGTCTTTCATTAA
>APFE031621794.1:0-21837 GCA_000404065.3 Pinus taeda
GGAAGGGAGAAAAGCACAATACACGTTAAGGAAATTGGAACATAATAATATATAGAGTGAGGCATCAGTCTTTCGCGCTCCTATTCTCCATGTCAATCTTGAAATCTTGAAATGTATTGCAAGGCCAGAACCCCAACAAAAGCATGACGAACAACTAAACAATTGATTTAAAGTTATGAGTTTAAAATGGTAAGAAGAGTTCAGGTTACTATTTGAGAGGATGCCAACATCACATCTCCTCATCTGTTTGTTATTTTTTTTCAAATTTTAGAATTTTTTTTATGAAGTATATTATTTAGTATGGATAATTTTTATTAAAATTGTAGATTATAATATATAGCGAATGATAGTGGGATTATATATGATTTAGAAAGTTAAAAATCTATTTATTTATGTTATTTTTTAAATTAATCTAAAAAAAATAAGTAAAATAAATTAAAATAAATAATAATATATATTTTTTTATTAATATTATATTTATATTCAAGTATGATTAGAAAAAAATATCAAAATTACTATAATGAAGTTGGAAAAAAATAATTAAAGATAAAATTATATTAAAAAATGTGTAAAGAGTAATTAAATCATAAAACTAAATAAAATTATATTTACATTTTTAAAAATAGAACATATTAAATAGCAACAATGCTTATTTTCAATTTTTTTCTTTAATTAGAGATTTTATAATTAGTTTCCGAGTAATACTTATTTATTTCCATGTTTGTAGGCTTTTTCTAGTTAAAATGTTTTGCACCAAAATACATTTCTTATAACTTGTGATAACAAGTATGACTAAAACACATGACGATTAAAGAATATCCATATCCCTCTGTTAGCTCTTAAACAGATGATGACTAAAATTAGAAAGTTTAGAAAAGAAAAAACATAACAACTGTCACTTCTTAGACACTTCCAACTAAATTTAAAAAATATTAATTACATTCTTAAAAGCTTAGAAAAGCAAAAAGATAACCGCTATATTTAGAAACAAGAATATAATTTGCATTCTTGAATACAATTAAAAAAATATTACTTAAATTCTTAAAACTTGAAAAAAACAAAAAATTAACAGCTAAATTTAGAAAGCAAAATCCTAATTATATTCTTAAATACTTTAACAAAAACAATTAAATTTTAAAAAGCAACAAAAAAAAATTGGCAAAAAAAAAAAAACAAGCCAAAATTTCAAACTTAGAAAGTGGACACAAAATAAAAAACCTTAGGGAGTAAATTCAAAATGTGAATCCTATCCGAAACCATTGGATGAACCACATTAGCTCACATTAGCTCCTTCGAAATGTCTTTCAAATCTCAATGATGCTATTATACCAAAAGAGAATCTCATTATGAGTAAAAAATTACAATACAAAAATTAAAACTATTAATATAGTAATAACATGAATTAAATAATAATCAACATGAATTAAATAATAATGATGATTATTATAGTAGTCAAAAATAAAACATAATATTTCAAACATATATTTTATTTATTTTCCAAAATAAATAATAAATTGAAATTAAAACTAATTTTAAAATATATAAAAAAATCATTAAAAAAAATTCTATTTAATAAATTAAAATATATCTCGTATACTCTATATTTAGAATAAATATATAATTTATTATATGATATATATATATATATATATATATATATATAGAGAGAGAAGGAAGAGATAAACAAAAAAATAAAATACTAAAAACAATCACAACAACAAATAAGATGATGGTCCAAAAAAAATCCATAAAGAAAAAAAATATGAACTCAACAAAAAAACAACAGTAAAAAAAGTCAAGGAAGCATAAAAGCAGATGAGTGCTTATAACAAAGCTTTAGAAGAAGAGGAAACACCAGATGGCTAAGTTTAAATGTGTGTAATCCTACTGCCCAAGGCATGTAATCTGAAATAACCAAACATTCTACTACTGGGCATGTAAATGAACACAATAACTCTTTTTTCCTTTTTGTATTTTTTGTGACAATGTGAATGCTAAATCCTCTTTTCCTATCTTCCTAGGTGCTTTTTCCATAGTTCGGCCTTAAAATAGGCTACTACAGATCGTCCGATAGGATGTCCTAATGCCTCCTATAGAATGTCCTAATGCTACTACATGATCCCCTGTATTCCCACAAGATCTAGTTGAGAGCAAGAGGAGGGATTTGGAAGGTGGTGTAAGGCTCAACGAACGTGAATGGTGCGAGAAATGAGGAAATGGAAGGGTTAGGACTCCTTCAAAGATTAAAAAAGAGTTTGTGAAATGGTTGGACTTGCTCAACAAACTTGGAGAAGTGTTCTTATGAAATGATTAATTTGGATAGGGATTAGTGGAAAAAATGATAATCATGGATTGATGAAGTTAGGATGAGATTGTTGGTCATGAGATCTCTCTACACTTGTGAAACTCCTGCACTGCATCAATCCGTGGCATTTCACCATGAATCATGTCAAACAAGAAAGATTTCAAATCAACTAAGAAAACCAAATTTCATTATCTAGTTGCCTATTTCATCCATGGAAAAACTTGCATAATAGTACGAAACCTTTATGAGATCTAATGCAAGGCTAAAGATATCAGAAATGACAATTAAATCCTAATCTTGAAAACTAGTAAAATGTTGACCTAAGTAGTAGAAAACCCTAAATTCCATAAGAAATCGGAATTATGTCTTTTTGGGGCTGCATAGTAGTTCTTTCCTGAAACCATGGTCCCTGAAGGGAGAAGTGCATCCAAAGCTACCTACTATCAACATTTTCATATTCCTTTATCTTCCTAAGCTATTGTTAAAGAAATGCACAAATGGGAGAAAACTAATCAAATCCACAACTGCTTGCAATGAAATAATGCTAAAAACAATTCAACCATTAATCTATGAAATCAACTAAGGATACAAATACAAGAAGAGGAGCCTTTGTTTCTAGGGTTGCGCCCTATCCTAAGAGCTTCAGCCCTCTGATTCAACTCACTACTTGATCAAGGAAATGCTCATTCTCATTATCATATTAGAAAATTACATAACATTGTCTTCCACAAGTCTTGAACTCAAAAATGCCTAGTGCTTTTACATAAAAAATACGAATTCTAATGAGGCTCTAGGGCTCTTTGTTTATACAACTAAAGTCTCCAACTACTTCCTTAAATATAGGGAGGCTCATCTCCCAAACTCAAGATGAACTGGTTCGTTAATTGTCACTCGCTCTATTGTCTTTTGATCTTCATGACTTCGCTACTTGTAACTCCGAGATAGTTTGATTTGATGGAGGAATATTCGAATGAGTGAGGATTAAATGAGGATGATCTATCTCCTACAATCTCTCCTTCTTGACTCATTCATGTTTCTGCCCTTAGTTAGCCAAAATTATCATGATTTTCTCTCAAAAACCTGCAACCAATTCACATTAGTCCACTAGACATAACATCTCTCTTTTACTCATCTCATTAAGGAAAATATAACCAAAATATGTAAGGAATTATGACAAGAGTTGATTTAAATAAGCTTGGTGGTATATGAAGGTCCATAAAGTTACCTAATGATGAGGCTCATCACCACCTAATAGATGATGATTGTCATCCTTAATATTACAAGATAGGGCTTGTACATCACATTTGAGCACCAACACTTGAGCAAGTTAATTCCACATAAGCCCTTTTCCTCTTCTAAGTGTGATGTAGGAAACAAAATTATTATTCAATTGAGAAGTAAAAGTAAATCTATATGCAGTGTATAGTAAATTATTAAATTGAAGAAGAATAATATCCACAATCAATAATGTATAAATAAAATGCATATTTATATGGAGAGTATAATCACTTATTCAATTAACATGTACTGCAAATAACTACCATCATGGCCATCTAAATGATATGCTTATAAATCACCTAGAAAACTATGGATGTGACACAATTTTCCTGAGGAATGGACCAAGACATCGAATATGACAATTTTTTTTATCATAAATGTTATAATAGATTAATATATTATGTATTGTGAAATAATCCAATATCACTATTTATATGATGTGCATTGGAATGTTTTTATAATTTCTTTAAAGTAACAAGAAGCGCTTCCACAACACAAAATTAGCAGCCATAAAATTAATATATAATAGTAAGCAACATTGAGGGTAAACAAATTCGAATAAAGTATTGCAAAATGTGGCAAAATGAAGTAGTATCGAGTGTCGTAAATGATATTCAAATTCACTTTGTCATTCTTTAATCACTAAAGGTTCCAAGTATTTATAATTTTATCAAAACATCCGAATGTAACTCCAACAAGGAGTGGCATAAGATTTTGAATGGAAATCTATGACGATATGAAATGTGAAAAACATGAGTCTAACCACCTTTTCAAAGCTATGGTTATAACCGAGACTTGAAATTTACCCTTCATATTTTTGTTTTCGATCAAATTGATTCTATTAGTTCTTTGAAAGAGAGCAACAATTTTTTTCAGGTATGCTTCTCTCCCCATTTCATTCCAGCCAAATTTATTAACTAGGAGAAAGATATAAAAGGTGATACAAAAGTGCCAAAATTTAGATTGTGTCCATAAAATAAATGCACAAAGAATCCAAAAAACACATAGAATACATATGAAAAGAACTTCCGTCAAAGATTATGAGGGGGTGCCAATTCCTATCCAAAATAAAAAATGTTTGAGGATCTAGGGGGGCCCATAAACATGAATCTCTAGGTGGTCAATCTGACCCTCAATATGATCTAGCGACCTATTAGTCAATATTTGGCTCGTTCTAAGTGAAGTCGTCTTGTCCAGAATTTCATGTTTATTATGTTTTTAGTCAATCATGAACGTTATCACCTCATTCAGAGAAAGGGTGGCAAAGCAGAACGAGGGAAATTGCATGTAGAGAAACAGGAGAGGGTGGCGATAATCAGTTCTACACAGTCGGGAGAGAGGGAGGATTAAGGAGCCGAGTAGAAAAAGCAGGGACACGGAGAAGGAGGCAAAGAAGTGAGGGAAGAATGGCAGCAGAAGGGAGTATGTCGGCAGGCAGATGGATGAGGAGCAGGGTAGGAGAAGGGAACCAGGGTCGAGGGAACCAGGATGCGAAAGGTAAAGGAATAAAGGAGGGGGATACAGAGCAATTTTATATACCTATGTATGATGATTCAAAGAGTGGGAGTGAAGACGTCGAAGCGGGAAATGAGAAGGCAGAACAGGGGACTGGAAATCTCGGCCGAAATAGGAGAAACATAGGAAGCAGGACCATGAAAAGAGGAAGGGAGGAAGCTGAAGGAAGTCAAGAACAGGTAGCCGAGGAAGAGAGTGAAAGACGGATTCGAGGGCGAGGTCGATGAGGCAGGGGAGGCCAGAGGAGGCGGGGAGTAGCAGAGGGTAGAAGCAGATGTGGTCGGTGCTGTCGAGAAGGTACGGTGGAAGACGGGGAGACCAGCGCTGAATGGGCAAGTAGAAAGGGAAGGAGGACTATTGAGACACAGGTTCAGGCAGCTGAGCGAGACTAGAACAAGAAGACTAAGCCGAAAATCAGAAGGATAATTGAGCACTAGGAGGAAGAGGCAATTCAGGTACAGTCTGAGGAAGAAATGGAGGACTCGGTGCATCTCCTGCCAGATCCAAGTCATACTCGAGGCCGAATGACATGATATAAACAGTCTCTACACTTATATTGGGTAATGAAAAGGCTTATGGCCAAAGCTATTGAGCAGATAGCCTTGGAAATGGCTAAGTTATCACAGGGGATCCTAAACCTTAAGAAAGAGCTTAAGAACATCCTAATCACTCTTCTCATGCAGGACAAAAGGCTGGAGGATCTTCAGCAGCAACTAGAGGCAAATGTCTTGGTAATCAAGAAGGAGAAGGAGCAGCAAGAAGATGTTGGGAATGAATGAAGAAAAGGCATGTTTTTTGAAGAATTTAGAAAGTGGAATTCTTAGTTTCCATTAGATATGTATAGGATCTATGTTAATTTTTACTTGCAGTCACATGACAATAGTAACAGTTATAAGGTTGATGTTTACAAAGCCTGGAAAGACAGACTGAAAACCTTTTATTTTTGGTTAGCACTTAAAAACTATAGGTGGTCAATAAACCCGGTTTCCCCTCGGGGCAAGTTGAGACCACCTTAAGATTGTAGTGGTTTGATTTTTGTTAATAGAAAATGGTAACTCCCTAGCTTACAAAAAAAAAAATGTTATCACCTCATTCAAGTCATCATGTCTCTGTTTCCCTAGCTCCACCAGCAGTGCAATAACACTGCATCTCGTTATACAAACATTCTAAATATGGTGGTGCTTCCACATGGCTAGGTGATGAAACATGTCCATGAGCCAATTCACCCTCATAAATAGTGTAAACACCCCCATCACTGTCCACTTCTCCTACCCACCTGCAATGGCCAACCAGGACATCGTGAGCTCACCCACCTTGCATGTCATACCCCTTTCGTCTAAGAATTTCACTATATAATCTAGAACACAAAGACCAATTTAATTCAACCACCCAAATGGTGTAGCTTGGTAATCAAATCTTGCTTCAAACCTCAACAAGATAAAAATGGTCAAAAATTACATATTCTTCCATAATTATCACTAAAGAATCACCCCGATGATTACAATGTTTCCCCTTGAATAGAGTACCCCAAGAAACCAAGGAAAGAGGTAGTGAGCCCAAGACCTCAAACTACATCTCTCAACCCTAAGAAAATTTGGCGATAGATATGTGCAACAAATACCACTAAAGATGACAGGGACCATGACAAATTCTTGAAAGCATAAATATGAGGAAACCCAAAAATAACATATGACCACCAAATCCAAAATTCCATTTACAAATGAACTCCTATGGCCTACAAGCAGAGCCATATTTATTACTAAACAAGGAAGAGAATAAAACCAGCCCATTTTAACTCCTTCGACAAGAAAATTTAGTAGTTATCTTGTCCTCACCATGTCTCACCATCCAAAGGATAGTTCACCACCCTTCATCTCACTGAGGTGCCAAACTGTGCAAGTTAGCACACCATAGTGACCAAAGCACAAGCCCCTCTAGCTTGCATTATACGTTCACTCTAAATAAACCACTAAAATGAGCATGCATAGGTTGGTGGTCTATGCATAGCCAACATTTCCCTACCACCTTCCCAAACTCCCATAACTAGAAAAATCATCTTCTGGAAAAAAACAATCATTCAGGAAATAATATCATTCACATGTATCTAGATGCTTTTGGGTGTCCTACCCAACCTGTCTATGGCCGCTGCCCCCATCAATCCCCCATTTTTGGCCACACTCATCAAGGTAATATTTAACCTTCATGTTATCTTAATTTTATAATACATATAGAAAATAAGTATTTATAAGATATATATATATATTCCTTCCATGTGTCAACTCCAAACTAAATGAAAAAAGAATTGGGTATCTCTTTCATTTTGAGTTACGCACAATTAAAATGTTTTAATCATAATTTTATTTTTCATTTACCAATATAATATATAGATAGTTCAAATTTGGATGTTTAACTATACTACTACAACATAGACACATAGACACACACATTCGCTTTGTATGTCAACTACAAGATAAATAAGGAAAAAATTACACATCTCCTTCATTTTGAGATAGACACCATTAAAAGTTTTGAATCATTAGTTATAATTTTTCCAATTCTTTTATATACAAAATACATACTTGCCAATCTTCCCTTTTTGTTAATGTATTTTAAATTCTAATTCATATCAAATATTGAAAGAATTATACATCTCCAAGATGTCATTGACTTAGAAAGCACAAATTAATTAAACGTGGAATATCGTTCACTTTATTTATTTATTGTTTACACTAAATTTATTCTCACCACCAATATTTTCTAAATGTCTAGTATGAGAATTTATTAAGTATTAAAGAAATTTAACATCTCCTTGATATTATTGAGTGGAAAAAAAACTTAATTAAGGAAAAAATATTTTAAATTCATTTTTTTTCTCTTTATAAATGTTAATTTGATATAAAATCCCCCCTAATTTGGGTGGAAATTGATCATTTTCATGAATGCATTTATCATCACCATGCATTGACACAGAAATTGGCTCTCATATGACTTTAATACACCAACTCCGTATGCTAATCGATTGATTTTCATGATGCCTAATCCACTGCTCCATATCCTATGTGTGATCGACTTATACTTAACACTAATGCCTCATTCACTTACTTGGCGATCAAAAACATATTGTCTGTCTAAATATTTCTTGGCTCTTTTGTCACCCAACTTGTTCGTGATTCATCACGCACCTTGTCATACTCATATTTCCTTCGAAAAGAAAAGCTACAATTCCCTTAGTGATTCTAAATTCCTTCTCCTCATTCGCCCTCCTACTACTATGGATCAGGAAAGTATATGTGTAAGCAATGGAGTCGATGGATGTGGTCGTGAGCATCATCCCCATGTTGTATATTTTGACGAAAAAATTGGTCTCTTCATTCCAAATATTAATGAAAGAATACTGCACAATGTATCCTCCATGGAAGCTGATGAATTAAGGAACCTAGGTGGTGGGCATTGGGCCTCAAAAGTTTACTAGCCAGAAAGTTATGGAAGTAACAACAAGCCAAAGAAGCTTCCATAAGGAAGCTGTTAATTCTAATGAATTAATAGTACCCATGAATCTCTACAGGACCTTATCCTTCAATCAATGACCTATTGTTTTCCCCATGGTGGGAAGATGGTCCAAAACCTAGTTCCGCTAGAAGAACCAACATTATTATGGTTGTGTAAATTTTGTACATCATTTTTGCTAAGATGAATTTCTTGAGATTCTATTTTATTTAAGGTTTACATTGAAATATTTCATATATTATCAACATCAGAATATTTGTTTTGTTGTATCTTTGTCTAAATATGTATAGAGTAGATATTGAAATATATTAGCTGGTATGAATGTTCAAATATTTTATCGAATTTTGGTACTGAAATAATTTTAAATGAATGAATTACACATCTTCCCAATATTGAAAAGTAAAAAGACAACAATACTTTTTTCTAATTATTTTATATCTCTCAAATTGAAATAAAATTTAGTTATTATCAACATTAAAATATTTTGTTTATTTACTTATTATTTAATATGAATATTAATTTAAATGTCATCTCAATTTCATCTTAGGTAGTTAAAGAATTACACATCTTTGTTGTACTAAAGAAATAAAAAGAAATTCAATTCTTTTATCATTATTCTTAATTTGATTCTTTTTTAATGTGAATATTTTTATTATTTTTCAATCTAAGGCACAACATATATCCATACTGTAAAGCACTAATTAAGGAAAAATTAACTTTTTTTTGGTAGATTATCTAAGGAATATACTCAAGCATATTGTGATAAATTTCACTCCCCAACAATCAATTTTCTGTTCAGGTAATAAAGAACTATTTATATGGGAATATATTATCCATTAATACATTCAAGCATATTGTGATAAATTTCACTTCCTAATAATCAATTCTCTATTCAGATAATAAATAACGATTTATAACTTTGAGTAGTTGAAGTTGAGAACCTTTTTCTAGGAGCGCACTTGTTGAAAGAGCTCTGCACCCTAGCGAACGATCACAGGTAGAAACATGCAGTTACACGTAGCTGTCCCCCAGCTGCCTCTTGCTACAGGGGCTTGAGCTCCATGGATGCATTAGAGGACAGAGAGCTTCCGTCAGGTCAGTAGCAATAAAATGAAAGAACAACAAAAGCTTTTACCTCTCTCATTTCTACAATGGGCCCGACAAAGAATAAACCATCAACCACCAAGTTTATTAAACGAATGGAAGATATTCCTAAAATCTTACTCCCCCCTGCATTTCCCCGTAGAGCAACACTTTCCCTAGCAGAGCATGGATTAGAGGGGAAATTCACTGGGTTATGGCCATCACCCAAAATTGTGCAAAAATGGGCAGAAAGGAACTGGACTGCGTCAATAGATGGGAAAATCTCAATAAGGTTTTGCGAAAGAGGTTACTTCACCTTCCACTTTGAATCCAAGGAGAATCAAGATCTGATATTTAGGACTGGACCATATTTTATGGATACTAGGGGTTTGTATCTAAATAGATGGACACCAGATTTTGATCCAGAAATGGATGTTCCCAATGACACCCCATTTGGGTCAGACTGCCACACCTTCCCCTTTGCTGTTAGGGGAACGATTCAGTCAAAGCAATAGGAAACATAGTTGTGAAATATATAGACAGGTGTGGGCCAAAGGAAAATATGCATGCATGCACCAGAATATGTGTAGAAGTGGATCTTGGGAAAGGGCTACCAAAATCCATAAAAATCAAAGTTGACCAATGGACGCACATATAATAGCTGGATTATGAACAAATCCCCTTCAAATGCAAGGTATGTCACGAATACAGTCATTTGCAAATAGATGTACAAAAAAAAAAGAAAATGAAAATTAAAAGGGTGAAGATCCATAAAACAAATGGGAACAGGTAAAAAGAAAGAAGACAGCCTACAAATAACCAACTGTCTCTTCCTCGTAGCCCTCCACATCCTCTGACCCCCATCCTCCATCACCAAAAGTTAATAACCTTATTTCTATCCCTAACCCTTTTGAACCTCCAGAACCTTCCGCCCCCCCATCCCCTAGACCAAGATCCAGATCCAGATCCCTATCCCCAAAACATACCCCCAATCCCCCCTCATTCCCTCTCGTTTAAACACTCATACCCCTCCACCCCCCTCAGTAGATAGAATCTTAACCAAAAAGCAATCAAAGGAAGTACCCCCAAATGTAGAATACCAAAAAAAATCAGGAAGAAAGACAAACAAAGAAATCGGGGATGAAGCAGCATCAAAGGAAATGGCATTAGAAACATATCAACCTATGGAAACCTTCTTAGGAAGGAATTTAGGAAACAACAAAAAAAGCAGACAAGAGGGAAAGGAGCCATGCACCACCCAACAAGTAAATAATGATAATGGTCTCCTAGAATTGTAGAGGAATGGGATCGCCCATCAAGTAAAATGCCACAAGAGACATTCTAGTAAAAGAAAACCTAGACATCCTTATGATTCAGCAGACAAAAATAAATTTCCAAGAAACTGAAAATATCAAGAAGAAAAAATTAGAAATTATGAAGGGGAAGCAATATAGGCAACCAGAGCATCAAGAGTCATATGCACAATATGGAAAGAAGGAACTTAAGAATTAATAAAATACAAAAAATATTAGCACTGGATCCAAACGGATCTAATGCAAATTAGTACAAAAAGAGATGTACAGTGTCATAAATATATATGCCCCAAATCATTACAAGGAAAAAGAGAAATGTTCGGACACCTTAAAAGAAGTGCTAAAAGAAGTGCAAGATGGGAAAATAATACTAAGAGGAGATTTAAATTTGGTAAGAAGCATAAGAGAAAGGTTTGGAGGACAAATCACATAGACCCATATAGGGATACTCTAGAAGAATTAATGGAACAACACAACTTGGTAGATGTCCCACCAAACAATGGGAAATGCATTTGGAGCAATAAAAGAGTGGGCAAAAGTAACATAAAAGAAAGGCTGGATAGAATTATGATACAAGAAAATATAGTAGCAGTGCACAACTCCATAAAATAAAAAAATTTACGTACCACAACATATGATCATAAATCGATGATAATAGTCATGGGAAAAATGGAAAATCAAGGTCTGCTCCCATTTAGATACAGCTTAATTTGGGATGGCAACGAAGAAATCAGTGACTTAGTCAAGGAATCATGGGAGACAAGAGTAGTAGGATCACCACAGTATATTTGGGAAACAAAATTAAAAATTGCAAGAAACAAGTTAAAGGAATGGGCAAGAGCAAATGAATTAAAAGAAAAAGGAAAAGAGAAAAGTGTTACAGCAGAAAATGGACAGGGGACAAAAACACATAATTTTTTCCATAACACAATGAAGTAAGAAGAGCAAGAAACCAAACAGAAAATATTCAAATTGAAAGCCAAGAGGTCAAAGGAGCAGAGGAACTAAAAAAAGCAGCCTATAAGCACTTTAAAAACTTACTTTCAACGAATGAAGAAATGGTTGAAAGTGAATACTTCTTAAAGCACCCAAAAAGAAAAATAAAAAAAGGAAAAATGCAACACTAAGCAAGGATATCAAAGAAGAAGAGGTAGTGACGGCCATATGGAGCCTACATCTGGACAAAGCCCCATGGCCAGATGGCTTCATGATAACATTCTACATATTTCATTGGTATACCATTAGAAAGGATTTCTTAAGAATGGTGAAGAATGTTTTAAAAAAAAAAATAGGAGGCAACACCGAATCCTCCTATCTTGCTCTTATCCCAAAAGAAGCAAACCCCTCAACTTTCAACAGGTTTCGCCCTATCTCTCTCTACAATTTATCGTATAAGATAATAACAAAAATAATTGCAAATAGAATCAAGGAAGTACTTCCAATAATTATATCTAGAAACCAAGGAGGATTCGTGCTGAATAGGCAAATCATAGTAATATAATTATTGTACATGAAGTGGTTCACTCCAGTATACTAAAACAAGAAAAAAGCCTCATAATGAAACTAGATATGGCAAATGCATTCGACAGAGTCAGTCATCCATATCTAATGGTTATCGTCTAGAAACTTGGATCCTCTAGAGAAATCGTGGGAGCCATACAGACATGCATCTCTACTCCATGGATTGTCCCCCTTGTAAATGGAAGGCCCAGTTACTTCTTTCATAGCACAAGAGGCCTAGGAAAGGTTTTTCTCTCTCCCCCTTACTATACATTATAATGGTGGAAACATTAAGCAGGGCTCTAGAAAATCAGAGAAAGGAAAGCAATATCACAGGGTTCGGAATAGAAAAAGCAGTAAAAACAATAAAGCGCTCAGTCTTTGCTAATGACACTCTACTGTTGGGACGGGCATCAACAATAATAGCAAGGAGGTTCAAAAAAGTTCTGGATGACATTTTACAGGTTTCAGGTGGGTATTAAATGATACGAAATGCAAGATATATGGATCGAACACCCCTCCTAGAATTATGTAAAGGATCTCGCAAATCCTAGACATCCCTATGGAAGAAAAATGGACACACTTCTTTTACATATGACTTCCAATTTAAAAAGAGAACATGAAGACAAAAATATGGACTAAACAAATTGAGAAAATGAAAAACAAAATACAAAGCTAGGGTATGATGTGGCTGAATATGGCACGAAGGGGAATTCTAATAAAAGCACTCCTTGCAGCACTACCTATCTATCAATATGCCATAATCATGGCCCCAGCAAGTGCCCACAAACAAAAGGAGCTTATTTTAAGAAGCTTCCTGTGGCAAGGGGGGGAGCATGAAAACAAAAAATTTAGCCTGGTCAAGTGGGAGCAAGTAGTACTACCTTATGAACAAGGAGGCCTATCAATAAGGAAACTTGGGCTCATGAATGCAGCACTAGGAATGAAAATAGTATGGAGACTAATTACAGGAAAAGAGAGTTGGCAGAAAAAGACTCTTATAACAAAATATATGGATGGCACCAGGAAAATACTTCTCCATGAAAATATCCCAATAAGACCATGTACCCAAGTATGGAAGCCGGTTAAAAAAAAATCCATTAATGAGTAGATGTATTTCTAAAATCCCAGGCGATGGGAAAACAACTTCAATTTGGTAGGACAGAATCATGGGAAAAGAACCACTACAGACTCATTCAGACACTGAAGACATACAAGAGTGGATGAAAGATAAAGGTTTCAACACCTTACACTCTATATCTCTTTGGGATCAAAATGAGTGGCAAGATTGAAAAAGCTTAGCAATCCTGATAGATCTGGAAGGGCAATGCAACGAAATCAGGTAGCTCTTAAAAGGGGCAGCTCTAATCCACTTTGATGAGGAAGATGCTTATCTTTGGGATGCAAGTGGTGGACACTACATAGTTAGGACTGGATATAAAATCCTTTAAGAACAACCAAATCAACAAGACTGAGATTCTTGGAAAATAGCTTGGAAATCAGAAAGTCCGACTAAGATAAAAATGTTCATATAGTCTCTACTAAAAGGGAGAATATTGACCAGTGACAACCTATGAAAAAAGGGCTTTCAAGGCCCAACATGATGGCCATTATGCATGAGGATGAAGAAAATATTCAGCATTTATTCCAAGAATGCAACTTTACCAAAGAATGTTGGCAGTAGCTAATAAGTCCTTTAGAAATAAGAATAAATTTTGAACAGCCCCTGCTGGACTTTCTTCAAACCCTCGAGAAGGCCTATCCACACACAACAAAGAAGAAAGTCAGAATTTATAGGATATGGAAGTGAATCCCAGTTGTTCTATGTTGGAAAATTTGGTTGACTTGAAATAAGTGCATTTAAACAAATCAAATTCCAAGGGTAGGGAAGACCGTCTAAAAAACGTGGGGTTTAACTTTTGAAATCCTCAATGTCAAAGGAATAACACCAACAGATCACAACACTCTTCAGCATGAAGAGTGAGATTGGCTCAGCAAAGCCATAATAAACAATAATGGACAAAAAGGAAACAGGAAGATAAACTGAGGAAATATTTGGAAAATAAGAATGAGTGAAGAGGAACTGACAAACTGTAGGAAAAATTAGAACAGATATTGTTTATACTTTGATGGGGCCTCATAGCATAACTCGAGAAAGGCAGGGGTAGGGGGAATAATCCTAGATCCTAATGGGAAAGACAATGTCAGATATGAACGGGGATTGGGACAAATCTCAAATAATAAGGCAGAAGCATGCAACTTGTTGATAGGAACAAGAGTTTTCAAAAAAAGAGAAATTCAAAATCTTATCATAATAGGCGATTCAGCCATAATAATAGAGGCAATGGCAAGAAACAGAAACCCAAGCAATGAGTTCATGAACAGAATTCTTAGAAGAATAAGGAAGAACTTGGAAGGCTCTATCAATGTAATCTTTAGACATGTCTTGAGAATTCACGATCAACAAGTGGACTATTTTGCAAACCAAGCAGTGGAAAGAAATGAAGGGCATGTTCATGAAAGCCAATAAGAATACCATAACTCTATTCCTTAATTAGTTTCCACAAGCACAAGTATAAAGATCACCAAAATCAAGGAAAAACCACAAGGATAAAATAAATAAATGAAAAAATAACAATCAAAAAGCAGCAAAGGACTCATCACTATAGTAACAACTAGGAATTCAATGAAATGCATAAGAAAATCCATGAAACTCTAGACTCTAGCATGAGAAACAGTAGGAAGGAAGATCACAATCATGGCCACAAGAACCATGTTGCAAACTATTTCATCAAAGGCTATACAACATTCTAAATATGGTGGTGCTTCCACATGGCTAAGTGATGAAGCATGTCCATGACTCAATTCACCCTCATAAATAGCCTCAACACCCCCATCACTGTCCACTTCTCCTACCCACCTGCAATGCCTAGCCAAGACTTCAAGAGGTCACCCAACTCACATGACATACCCCCTTCGTCTAAGGATTCCACTATATAATCCAGAACACAAATACCAATTTAATTCAACCACCCAAATGGTGTAGCTTGGTAATCAAATCCCACTTCAAAACTCAACAAGATAAAAATTGTCAAAAATTACATATTCTTCCATAATTATCACTAAAGAAGCACCCCAATGATTACAATATTTCCTCTTCAATTGAGTACCCAAGAAACCAAGGAAAGAGGTAGTGAGCCCGAGACCTCGAACTATATCTCTCAACCCTAAGAAAATTTGGAGATAGATATGTGCAACAAATACCACTAAAGACGACAACGGCCATGACAAATTCTTGAAAGCATAAATATGAGGAAACCCAAAAAGAAAAAACGAGCACCAAATCTAAAATTCCATTTACAAAGGAACTCTTATGGCCTTGATGCTGAGCCATATTTCTTACTAAACAAGGAAGAGAATAAAACCAACCCATTTTAACTCCTCCAGCAAGAAAATTTAGTAGTTCTCTTGTCCTCACCATGTCTCACCATCCAAAGGATAGTTCACCACCCTTCAGCTCACTGAGGTGAAAAAATGTGCAAGTTAGCACACCATAGTGACCAAATCACAAGCCCCACTAGCTTGCATTATACTTTCACTCTAAAGAAACCACTCGAATGAGAATGCATAGGTTGGCAGTCTATGCATAGTCAACATTCCCCTACCACCTTCCCAAACTCCCATAACTAGAAAAATCATATTCTGAAAAAAACAATCGTTCAGGAAATAATCTCATTCACATGTCTCTAGAAGCTTTTAGGTATCCTACGCAACTTTTCTATGGCCCATGCCCCCATCGATCCCCGATGTTTGGCCACGCTCATCAAGGTAATATTTAATCTTCATGTTATCTTAATTTTATAATATATATAAAAAATAAGTATTGATATGAGTTATATATATGTGTGTGTGTGTGTGTGTGTGTGTATTCCTTCCATACATCAACTCCAAACTAAATGAAAAAAGAACGGGATATCTATTTAATTTTGAGTTACGCACCATTAAAATGTTTTAATCATAATTTTATTTTTCATTTACCAATATAATATATAGATAGTTGAAATTTGGATATTTATCTATACTACTACAACATAGACACATAGACACACACATTCGTGTTTTATCTCAACTACGAGATAAATAAGGAAAGATTTACACATCTTGTTCATTTAGAGATAGACACCCTTAAAAGTTTTGAATCATTAGTTAAAATTTTTTCATTTCTTTTACATACAAGATACATACTTGCCAATCTTCCCTTTTTGCTAATGTATTTTAAATTCTAATTCATATCAAATATTGAAGGAATTATACATCTCCACGATGTCATTGAATTAGAAAGCACAAATTAATTAAATGAGGAATATCCTTCACTTTATTTATTTATTGTTTACACTGAACTTCTTATCGCCATCAATATTTTCTAAATGTCCTGTATGAAATTTTATTAATTGTTAAAGAAATTTAACATCTCCTTGATATTATTGAGTGGAAAAAAAAATTCAAATAAGGAAAAAATATTTTAAATTCAATTTTTTTCTCTATATAAATGTTAAATTGATATAAAATGCCCCCTAATTTGGGTGGCAACTGATGGTTTTCATGTGTGCATTTATCATCACCATGCGTTGACATGCGTTGACACGGAAAGTGACTCTCATCTAACTTTAATATGCCCACTCCATATGCTAATCCATCAATTTTCATGATGCCTAATCCAATGCTCCATATCCTCTGTGTGATTTCCTTATAATTAACACTAATGCCTCATTCACTTACTTGGTGATCGAAAAAATTATGTATGTCTAAATATTTCTTCGCTCTTTCATCACCCAACTTGTTCATGATTCGTCATGCACCCTGTCATACTCTTATTTCCTTCCAAAAGAAAAGCTACAATTCCCTTAGTGATTCTAAATTCCTCCTCCTCATTCTCCCTCCTACAACTATGGTTCGGGAGAGTAGATGTGTAAGCAATGTAAGTGATGGATGTGGTCATGCACGTCATGCCCATGCTGTAGATTCTGATGGAAAAACTAATCTATTTATTCCAAATATTCATGAAAGCATACCACACAATGTATCCTCCATGGAAGCTCATGAATTAAGGAACCTAGGTGGCAGGCATTGGGCCTCAAAGTTTACTAGCCAGAAAGTTATGGAAGAAACAACAATTCAAAGAAGCTTCCAGAAGGAAGGTTGCTAATTCTAATGAATTAATAGTCTCCATGAATCCCTACAGGACCTTATCCACTCCTTCGACATCTCCTTCTCTCCTATCCCACTCTCCTATTCCTGCACAAGCTCCCAAGATGGCATAGACTCCCTTTTAGTCTCACCCAATTCCCCTGTGCCCTTCCCCTTTGATCATGATTAATGATATGCAACTGAAATGTCAAGTGAGTGGAGTAACTAATAAAGCACAACCATAGCAAGCTTTGAGTTCTTATGGCTACCTTATCGTTGAGGAGGGGCGAGAAGATGCACTAGCACAATTGTGGCCCAATAGCACACTTGATGGCTCAACAACCTCCAAAGGAAAGAAAAAGGTTTGAAATGTTTTTTTGAATGGCTTGTATTTTTTTTGTATTACGATAACTACTTATGTATGCTACTAACTTTGGATTTGTCCACGAATAGCTATTTCTTTGACCATAGCTTTCAAGCAATAACCTATTGGTTTCTCCATGGTGGGAAGATGGTCCAAAACCTAGTTCCACTAGAAGAACCAACATTATTATGGTTGTGTAAATTTTGTAAATCATTTTTTCTAATATGAATTTCTTGAGATTCTTACAGAAAGATATATATAAAATTATTTTATTTAAGGTTCACATTGAAATATTTCATATAATATTTCTTTTGTTGTATCTCTGTATGAATATGTATAGAGTAGATATTGAAATATATTAGCTGGTACGAATATTCAAATATTTTGTCAAATTTTGGTACTGAAATAATTTTAAATAAATGAATTACACATCTTCCCAATATTGAAAAGAAAAAAGACAACAATACTTTTTTCTAATTATTTTATATCTCTCAAATTGAAATAAAATTAAGTTAGTTCTTATCGACATTACAATATTTTGTTTATTTAATTATTATTTAATATGAATATTAATTTAAATGTCATCTCAATTTCATCTTAGGTAGCTAAATAATTACACATCTTTGTTGTACTAAAGAAATAAAAAGCAATTCAATTCTCTTATCATTATTCTTAATTTGATTCTTTTTTAATGTAAATATTTTTATTATTTTTCAACCTAAGGCACAACATATATCCATACTATAAAGTACTTATTAAAGAAAAATAAATTTTATTTGGTAGATTATCTAAGGAATACACTCAAGCATATTGTGATAAATTTCACTACCCAACATTCAATTTTCTATTTAGGTAATAAAGACTATTTATATGGGAATATATTATCCATTGACACATTCAAGCATATTGTGATAAATTTCACTCCCCAGCAATCAATTTTCTATTAAGGTAATAAATAACTATTTATATGAGAATATATTATCCTTTAACACATTCAAATAAATTGTAATTGGATGAATACATGTTTTGTTCTTTTGTTTTTTAGCATTTTCTAAAATCAATTTTGCTTGAAATATACTGGAGATTTTATAGAATACTAAAGGTTTTAATTCATTTATATGTTCAAAGATGCATTTTAAAATACAAGAAATCTCAATCTTACTAAAAAATATATGATCTAATTTAAAAGAAAACACCCTAAAAATTTATAATCTAAATTAATTTATAAAATATTTTTACATATTTATAAGTAAGATAAACATAAACTACAAAAAAGATTATTATTAGAACATTTCTATCAAAGGATTATTGAAAAAAAATTAATGTTTTTTTAAACAATGGGAAAACTTATTATATTTTAGTTGTTAAACTATGATTACAGATAGCCATCACAAATTGCTATCTATTAATACTACTATCTCTTAATTCAGAGTTACTCATCATTATTCATGGAAAGCCACATCACCTGTAATTACCTTGATGGTGGTTAGTAAGGCTTCATACTTTCTTTATAATTATTATTAATTTTTTTATTATTAATAATATCTATTTAATATATTCTAAATATTAATATTGATATCCCTAGTATGATTAAGTTGATAAAGGAATTAGATTGAGTAACATAAAAACCCTGAAATTAATTTTTATTTTATGAATACTTATTATTATTATTATGGTGTTATAAAAGAAACTAAATATAAGTAAATATTAATTCATAAAACTATAAATAATAATTCACCAGTCAATATTAAATACATATTTCAAACTTTCATCATTATCATTTATCATTTATCATTTTTAAGATAAAAAAAATCATATCAAAATTTTGTTTTTCAAAAAAAGAAAACAAATTAAATGTAAAAATAAATATCATGTTATTAGTATAAAATATTTATACATATTTTTAAATTTTACCATAACTAAGATGTAAAATTGAAATAAAATGTTTTCAGTTCCATATTTTTGTGAATATAGAATCATTATGTTTATGGAACATAAAACGTTATATAAAATTATGTAAACCTTATCAAATAACTTTTGGTAGCTCTGTATAAAATGCACACAAAATTAAGATATATGATTTTTTGTTTTAACTTTTCCATACATTTTTTAAAATATATTTTAATATATGAACATACATTTAAAAAAAATATATTTTAATTTATAAATCATTATTTTAGAAATGTATTTTAATTTTTAAATTCTTAGTTTTACTTTTTTTGACTTAGATTTAATTAATTAGTTTATAATAATCCGTTTATAATAAAAGATGAATTGGTGAAAAAGTTTTCGGTGGGAAGAAGTAGGAGTGAGAGACCTCCCTAAAATAGAAATAACTATGATGCATGATAGGTTTGTCGGAGTGAGTATACCCGTTGATCTATTAAAAAAACAAAGAAAGCCAAAATGTCCGTTAATCTGTAAAAAAGCTAAAGAAAGGAATATCCGTTGATCTGTAAAGAGCCAAAGAAAGCGGTTTATGTTAAAGGAAAAAGAAACGGATGCACTTCAACATTATAAATTTGGAAAGAGCCTCCATTTGGTTGTCAGGATTTTGTCTTTGTGGAGAGTCTCCATAGGTAAAATTTAATGTCCAATGTTTGTATGTTGACAGAAGAGGATCCTTTGTTGGATGCAATTTTGATGAATTCTCTTTCTGTCGATGAGCACAACGGATTTTGATGAATTCTCTCTGTTCCAGAAGATCCTCTGCTATTTCTTGATTCGTTATTGATTGAGATATATCGAAGTAATGAGCACAACGGATTTTGATGAATTCTCTCTCTTCCAGAAGATCCTCTGCTATTTCTTGATTCGTTATTGATTGAGATATATCGAAGTAAATTCATTTATGATTTGATTCACAGGAACCGCCCAGGGGAGAGTTGTTATATTACAATGCGCTCTTGTTGCTGCTGCTACGCAAACGCTCCTCCTTGTGCTATTCACTTTGACTATTCCAAATTGGTTTCAGGGACTCTGTTTATTTGCTTCCTATGTGTTTATTTAAATTTAAGGTAATTTGTTGTTCTCATAAAGTCTCTTTCATTCTATTTTATTTTCTTTAATTAGGTTAACCTCCTTAGTTTACTTGATGGTTAACCTCCTTAGTTTACTTGATTTTGATAATTAGTTTATCATGATAGATCTAGGTTTTATAATTTGTAAGATTTTGAGGGTCTCCGTTCGGTTCGGCTTCCAGAACAAGTATAAACTCAATTTTCCATATTAGTATAAACTCCATTGAGACCAATTTTAGCCAACCGACCTAGGATCGAAATCTGAAGCCCGAGATCAGGAGATCAGGATCGAAATAAGAACTATTCAATTACTTACTTGAATACTATCCTTCATTGCCATTTTCGATAGATTTCAAGGAAACTGCACTAGCTGTATGGTGGCCCAGCATGTAAAACAGCGGCAATGTTTGGACCTCATCTCATCTTCGGAGGAGATAAACTTCCATCAAAGAATACCGTGATTGTCAAGGTATCCTGTTTGAATTTTTCTTGCATTCAAGGACCTATGAACTTCAAACATTAAAAATCTGAGCACTTCGTCATCAAGATTCGTCGGTCCTCACACTCAATTACAATTAGTCCTCACCTCAGCGAATTAAATTTGCTTATGAGATATAAAAACAGAGGTGAGTAGCTATAATTAGTTGAAACAGAGCTGAATGGCTACAATTAGTTGAAAAAGAATTGAATTGCTTCTGTTCTTGAAACACAGAGAGGGTATTGAAATACATTTAGTGAAGCAATACATACCGACAGTACTGCTGT
>APFE031621812.1:3235-74410 GCA_000404065.3 Pinus taeda
AAATCTAATGAAGGAGCAGGAGCAGGATGCGTGCTAATTAGTCCAGAAGGAGATAAAATCATGTTAACATGCAGGCTCGAATTTGATTGTACCAACAATACAATAGAATATGAGGCTTTAGTCCAAGGGTTGTACAAAGCAATTGGGCTAGACATAAAGTACCTCCAAGTCTTTGGAGACTCTGAAATTGTAGTCAGACAGGTACGGAATACTATACATTGCTTATCAGGTCATTTAAAAAACTATCAATCTTTAGTTCAAGATCTGACAGAGAATTTTATAGCATTCAATATTTCATCAATTCCCAGACTCCAGAATGCAAGCGCTGACCTTTTAGCTGACGTAGCTTCTACGCTCATTCCTTCAAAATATTTTAGTCTAGATAGATTCTCAATAGAATTAATCTTTAGAACTTCTATTCCTGACAACATCACAAATTGGAGAATATTCAATGACGATCCTGATATCATAAATTTCCTTACTTCTGAAGGATCCTACTCCAACCAAATAATTGACGAAGATCAACATGACCGACAATTACAACAAGATAGCACTAACAATGTTATACCTAAATCAGTGGTCAAGTTAGAAGACCTGTACGATTTGAAAGATCGGTTTAAAAGGTCTACCAATTCGAAGCTCCAAAGTTCAACTTTGAATTTCGAATTAGTAAACTTAGGAACCGATGCCAAACCCCAAAACATAAATCTAGGCCTTGGCCTAGCCCCTGAAGAAAAACTAGCATATATTCGCCTTTTGAGGCAACACAAAAACGTTTTTGCTTGGAACTATGATGAACTCAAAACATACGACACTTCTATCATCCAACATACTATTCCAATGACCGATAATGAAAAACCTGTCCAACAAAAATTGAGAAAGATCCATCCCAACTTAGAAAATAAGATAAAAACAGAACTCAATAAGCTGTTGAAAGCCAAGATAATATTTCCCGTCAGACATTCTACATGGGTCTCCAATATGGTACCTATTAGAAAGAAAAATGAAGATATTAGAATTTGTATTGACTTTCGAAATCTTAACAGGGCCTGTCAAAAAGACAATTTTCCCTTACCACCTATGGAGCAGATATTGCAGGCAGTGGCGGGCTCAGAAATAATGTCTTTCTTGGATGGATTTTCAGGATACAATCAAGTGTTGGTACATCTTGATGATCAATTGAAAACCACATTCAGAACTAAATTGGGGGCACATATGGCATATCGAAAGATGCCATTTGGTTTGATTAATGTTGGTGCCACATTTCAAAGAGCCATGGACATTGCATTTAAAGGTTTAGTCAATAAATCTGTAGTAATTTATTTGGATGATATAACAGTGTATTCCAAGAAACGAAGCGACCATCTCAAAGACTTGAAACAAATCTTCGAACGATGTTTAAGGTATGGAATTTCACTTAACCTAAAGAAATCCTTTTTCGCATTAAGTGAAGGGAAACTTCTAGGATTCATAGTGTCAAAATCTAGAATTCACATCGATTCTGATAGAATCAAAGAAATTTCTGAAATATCCCTACCTCATAACAAAAAAGCCATGCAATCTTTCTTGGCTTCAAATTCAATTTTGTAAAAGAGATTTGTTCCAGATTTTTCACGAATTGTATCCCCTTTACAAACCATGATAAAAAAGAACTCTAATTTTAAATGGGGCCAAGATGAACATGAAGCATTCAAGCTGATCAAACAAGCTATAATTAATGCTCCATCTTTAGCAACTCCGAATTTTTCAGAGCCTTTTATTTTATACAGATTTGCCTCAGATAGGTCATATGTTGCGATACTCACTCAAACGAATCAAGAAAAGGCAGAAGCACCAATTTCTTTTTTCAGTTCAAATTTGCAGGGTGCTGAATTAAATTACTCAGATGTGGAGAAACAGGGTTATGCTGTTTTCAGCAATCAAATACTTAGACTTTTCTACTCAAAACCCAACTAAATTATAGTACCGTTTTCAGCGGTAAGGAATCTTCTAGTACAAAAGGATGTGGGTGAGAAGAGGGCCAATTGGGTAACTGCCTTACAAGAATATGACATAGAAATTAAACCAGCAAACATTGTAAGAGGTCAAGGCTTTTGCAAAATGTTGGCTGGAGCGTCGCAAATTTCTGCAATTCCATCTATAGAGGTACAAATGTGCGAGGTAAGCCTAAACAATGAAGAGTCATTATACGCTGATATCATTTATTATCTTAAGAACGGATATGCTCCTTCATACCTCGATCATACTAAGAAAAAAGCTCTAAGGTTGAAAGCCAAATAATATCAGCTCGTAAATGATATTCTGTTTAGAATGAATTACGATTCTGTTCTCCTTAGATGTCTTGAGAAGTTTGAAGCTGAAAAAGTTTTGTAGGAACTCCACGATGGGCCAGCAGGCGGACACTATGCTGGAGATGCTACTGCACATAAAATCTTGCGCGCAGGGTATTACTGGCCCACGTTATTCAAAGACTCACACAGTTACGTGAGGAAATGTCAAGTCTGACAAACTACTGCTGGGAGACAAAAGAAGCCATCCTTACCACTGCAACCAGTTAACATCGAGCAACCTTTCAGTCAGTGGGGATTGGACATAATAGGTGAGATCATTCCTCACTCTTCCAAGTAGCATAGATATATCCTTACAGCACCAGATTATTTTACTAAGTGAGTAGAAGCAGTTCCACTCAAGACAGCTAATGCTAAAAATATCATTGAGTTCATAGATCAATTTATAATCACCAGGTTTGGATTGCCTTCCGCTTTAATGTTCGATAATGCATCATACTTTTCTGGAAATGCAATCACTGAATTTGCACTTAAAAGAGGATTCAAACTCAAATATTCGGCCAATTATTATCCACAGGGCAATGGGTTAGCCGAGTCTATAAATAAAAATCTAATCAGGATTATCAAAAGAACAGTAGACCAAAATCATAAAAATTGGCATAAATCCTTAATATACGCTTTGTGGGCAAACCGAATAACGAGAAAAGCTTCCATCGACACTTCTCCCTTTAATTTAGTTTATGGGAAAGAAGTGGTTCTTCCGACTCATTTAACAATTCCCTCTTTGTCTCTAGTTCAATACATTGATGAAATACCAACTTCCTCATTACACCTAAGACAAATGGAAATAATCAAATTAAAAGAACAACGAGAACATGCTAAGAAAACACATGCTCATCATCAAGCACTAGTAAAATCCTCTTTTGATTCAAACATAATGACCATAAAAGATTTTCAGATGGGAGACTTAGTTTTAAAATGGGACAAGGCACATGAAGAAAAGGGGAAGAATACAAAATTTCAAAGAATGTGGCTTGGTCCTTTTCAAATTGTAGAAGTCTTAGGTCCATCAACATTTGTGTTACAGGATTTATCAGGTAAAAGAGACTCTTTGCCTGTCAACGGACATATTCTTAAGAAATATTTTCCATAGAAGATTATTCTTCTATTTTTGTAGAGTAATATTTTTCTTTTCATAATAAAACTAGTTGTGAATGGTTACATTAGGCATTTACGAAAAAGACGCCAACTCTCTTTCAGATTTTGATTTTTCGCTTGTATAAATAGCAAATCTTTTGGTAAATTGATCTTTATTATTGAAAGATACAGTTAAAAACTCTAACATTAGTTTCAACTTCATAAAGTTTGATGAAAACAACCTTTAGTGAAGAAATTGTTTTATGTCAGTGCAATGAAAGGTATCAATAACAAAATAAAGATTCTTTGTAGAACAACTACTTCCAAAAAACTCTATCATTGTCGTCCAGAGCTATCTAAAGGAAACAATGACTTCCTCCCTGCTAAGGAAATCACAACTTTCAGAGGAACAATCCAAGCATACACTTCATCTTGAAGAATGAGAGGTCTCATCACGAGCCAGCTTATCATAATCATAGATATTATAACTTGCTGACTTTGCCAAATACTGCATACCACAACAGGGCCAATGACTCAAGATTTTAACAATCAGAGCAGGGTCTCATCAGAGCCAGCTTGTCAGCAAAGTTATAAATCAAGTGAAGACTGTGTCATAAATTGGCTATCAAACCAAGACATTGTTCTTTAAGAATAAAAAGAAAATCAAAACAATAAGTGTGGATGTGGATTCTTCTTTGAGAGTTGTAGGTTTCTTTAAGTAGGATACTGGATCATTGCTGGGTAACAGGTAACCCTGTCGAGGCTATAAACACCTGCTGGCAGCAGAAGCTCTACCTACGACAAATGAGCATATTTAAAACTGGTTTACAGAGAAGACTTTGTTTTATCTTTACAGACCAAGTAATGACTCATGTAAATACAAGGACTAACTTGAGGAAGCAAATAATCAAAGTTGAAAATAGCTTAAACAAAATGTCATTGACAGGTTAGAGCATAATGTACTTTATCTTTCCATAATAAAGTTTAATTTTCTGAAAATTTTCCTGTTTTGGAAGTTGAAAAAATTCAATAGAAACACAGAGATAACTCTTTCTTCCAAGTGAATCGTCAATTGTTGTGGCCACCAACAACCCCCCTCCTTATGAAGTGTTATTGCTAATACTAAATAAGTGGGGACCCTTAGTAAAAAAATTGAAAAAAATCAATTAGTGTTATATTTCCTTTTAGATGAAACTTACAACATCATGGACTTAGGAAAATACCTTTGAAGAATCTAAAAAACCTAAGTTTCATGATGAAGAAAGTAAATGCACTCCTTAAGAGAGATCGCATCACGCAAAAAATGATAAGGTACCTTCTAAATGAGTCAAAATGATAAAAAACGCAAGATTGCGACGCGAAACTCCATCGCATCGCATGCATTAAGAAGCACTCACATTGAAAAACCTTAAAATCGCCGATATGCGATATCGCATATCGCACATCGCAAAAATCACATGAATTACACATAATGATTATAACGATTAAGCGATCCACGATCTTGCGATCCGCGATCTTGCGATCTGCAATCTTGCGATCTTGCGATCCTCTAATCTTGCGATAGAACAACACGATGAAATTGCAGTAATGCGATACAGCGATCTGCGATATCACAAAGCAAAATCGCAAGACCTCTCCATCGCAGTTGGTTCTGGCTCATTATTCGAGAAAATTTTTCTAGGCCAAGAACTGGTCATACACTTTAAATGCGAATAAATGAATTGTTGCCAGTTGTTAATGAAGTATGGTGTTGTGTTTTTCGAAGAACTAGTTCACGTAAGGTGGCGTGTTTTGCATATCTTCGGCATTTAAAGTTTTCTTGTCATTATTTTTATCATTACTTCCACCTCAATTGTAAACTGTAGGAACAAGGACAAAGCGTTATACAACGCAGTATGCAGGAAACTATGAGGAGGAAAGGCAGTACTCCAATGTCCATTTCGAAAGGCACACCTAATCCACTTAAGGGAGAGAAAGAGCCGCAGAACTCTTCTAAGGCATCCATCACAGATTTCTCATATACAGCCATGGTTGAATGGGTACTGAATGATGCTGATACTAGAAACAGACAGTTTAATGGTCAGGGTCAAGAGCTCACGGAATCACTATTTTTACAAATTTTGAGCTTTATACCCGATAAGAGAAAAAGGCGCAAGAGGCGAAAAACGCATCAGGGAAGCCCGGATCAAGAAACAGAGGCAGTTTCCGATGCACGATTAGCACTTAGCGCTAATCGTGCATCGTTAAGAAAACTTGCTCGAAAAGGAAGCCTTCTAATTACTCAGTCACCTGCAAGCCCCGAAAATTGCAAGGAAGCGGCGACAGAAACAAACTGGAAACAGAAAGCTAAAGAAAAAGCAGAAGCAATCCAAGGGTTAACCAAGTTGAAATGGGATTATTACCAGGCATACATGGTAAAGCCACATAGTCATTGGATGACTCTCAAGTATATCATCAATTTTGCTGAGAAGATAGTGCCAGCTCTTGCCGATTCTGTTTGCTTAACTCAACCAAAGACGGAAGACAGTCAGCCGACTCTACTCAGGCAAATACTGAATGCTTGCGACGTTAGGGAGCAAATTTAGAAATAGTTAGATATTAGATTTAATTTTAGAAATAGTTTTACTTAGAAAAAAGACGGTCATTTAAACCGAATCCTCAATTTCTGTAAATAAGTTATTTAGTTAGTAGTATTTAAACCCTTCTCATGCATTTAGAGAAGGGTCCAGAAATTTATCAAAAACTTGTCCTCAGAACATGCACTTATGCACCCTCAAAGGAGGTTTTGATGAATGAATGGAACAGGGTTTATTTGATATTTGCATTTGATATCTGCTACTGATGTTGCACTTCTGCACTCTTAGTGGATGTTAAATCAAGGAAAGATAAATCAATTGTCGCTTGAAGCTCATGAGTAGGACTAGTTATAAAAAGTACTTTTATCTCTTAACCATTTTTGCTTATGCGTTAAAGTGATATTCAGTTTTCAATTGTTTATATATTACAGCGTGGATGCCTGAGTTATCATTTGGCACTTTTGTACGGTGATAACTATATATTTATGCTTAGTGTATGAATAGCTCATTTATGCGATAAGGTTTTCACAACTGTTTTGTCTAACTTCTTATACGAAGTAGTTCATCTTTATTGAATTCTTTTCTTATAATAGCTGAATGATCTTTATTACCAGTTATTGTTTGAAATCTTTTTAGATCGCATAGAAGAAAGATCACACCCTGGGTTAGCATAAATTTTGATGGGTTTTTGTTTTGTTTTTTGTTTTTTTTTGTTTTTTTTGTTTTTTTTTTTTGTTTTTAAGAATACAATAGCATAGCATTAGATTATAATTAGAATAGAAGTATTCCATTTAGAACAGAAATATCCATATTTCTCACACACACACACTGAATTGGGAAACTGGTCCTATATCCCCAGTCGGACCCGCTATACCAAACGGATAAGGAGCTGCCAACCAAGGTCTGGACCGGGCGGGTATCCCCCTTGTTGTAGACCCGATTTTCGAGGCCTTCAACAGGAGGAGGAGGGCACATTGGTGCTAAGGGATCATCTCATAAGACTCAAAATAAGAAGCACAATAATGTCCTTGTTGATGCCATGTGAGAAAGGAATCGATAAGGAATTGTCTTCTTGCATAAAGAAACCTTTGATGGCTTAGCAGGATCCCCTCCTTTTGTTATATCTATAGCTATAATATATAAAAACCAAATCCACTTCATATATAGATAGAAGGTTTCTACTTAAAGGGACCTCACAAAGAATTGAATATTTGTAGTGGCTCCACCTCACCTCCGAAGAAGCATGTTATATAACAACCTCACATTATTTAAACCAACACCATCTTGGAGCTACAAGATTTGCTTGACCCACTCTTTAGTTAGTAGTGATTCTTTAAAAACTATGGCAACACCACTTTTGCCTCAGATTTGATGGATATAGCTAACTATATCACTCTCTTTGGTTATAGCTATAATTGTGTATTTTGACGTGACACTAGCTTGGCCGTCAACTTATTTTTACACTGAAGGTGTTTCTTTTGAAAGGGTTCACCCGCTAAATATCGTTTACGTTTTTGTCCGTTGAGTGACATTTTTCATTATGTACACTGATGACGCAAGTCTACCCTGGACCAATGTACGCCGATGACACACGTCTACCCTTTCGATGACATTTGTCATTACTCATGAATGTCTGCGAATATCACGGCTTATGAACAAAAAGTTGTTGAAATTTTTGTGTCTCCATTTATGACCTAGATTTTGGAGATGTTGCAAGCACACAAAACTGATGCTTTGAAGCTTGATGGTGTATAAAATTCAAGTGCTTCTCAGATATTTAAAGCTCCGAATTACTCGGTGCATTTATGGAGTTGTGATCTTCAGTGGCCATGACATCAAAGTTAAGTAGGATAGTGAGAGCATTGTGCGCTTCGAGCTTTTGTAATATTGACAAGATTATTATTTTCAAGTTGTTATGTAGAAGTGCATTTCACATATGGAGTCTTCAAGTCTTCAAAATTTAAAAGAAAACCCCAAAAAAAGTGTGGTCAATGTCAAAGAAGAATTTGCAAAGGATCCGACTTTTAGCACCAATTTGGAGTTTTAGATTCTATTGGAGTCGATCAAGGAAAATCTCAAATATTTGAGAAAGGGGTATTGATTGTCATATGCAACGATTAGCAAAGGGAAATTGCACCAAGTCTTGTGTCTCGGGGATACAGACTTTCAAAAGAAATCAAGCTCAATAGTAGCTGCTCAAATAGCCTGTTTTCTAGTCCATCTCAACATGGAAGACTAGGAGTCCACTAAACGACGAGAACAAGTTAAAATTTGAAGGCTACAAAAAGAGATGGAATTCGAGGGATAACGACACCCATTACACACCCTGCGTGCATCATAGAGCATCGTAAGGAGAAGTCGCACCCGATGTAGATCATCTCCTAATAATGTTTATTTCAAGTGGCTAGTGTATAGGCATTTATGTAGTCAAAGTTTCAGTGAGAGTCACCATTCTGAGCTCAGGTAGAGGTCAGTTGTTAATATTTGATCCTTTGATGTATTTGATCTCAAACAGGTCCATTATAATTGGATGAAACATTTATTTTGTAATTTTGTAGACCAAGTAGTTTTTAGAACACACTTTGTATTTTGTATATTTTTTTCATGTCCCTCAGCCAAGGCATCTAAGATGATGAAGAATCTAATTACATCCAACAATAAATTTGAATTGAAAAAGGGTTCCAACAACAAGAATGACGTGGAAAGGAATTCCAATGATCTTCTTGCACCTTTGAATAGCTCCACCCATATTCTGGAGACAATCAAATAAAGACACCATTCTTTTATATTTAATTTCTTATTATATGATTTTTCCAAAACTCTTTCTGATACAACCCTTTTAAAATATAACAGTAAATGCATTATAATAACATTAAAATAATAAGAGGGAAAAAACTAGTAAACATCACACCAATACTTAAAAGAATCTTAGTGTACACTGAAGAATTCAAAGACCAACTAAACGTCACACCAATACAGGAGGTAGTGTTAATGTTCACAAGCTAGAGAATTCAGAGCATTAGAAAATTCGAAGCAAGGATGTCCACAAAATCAACAGTAAAGAATCCCTTTTTTCCTTGATTTGAAATTTCATAAATGTCCATAGTCCTGTTGCATGAACTAACTCTTTGCACGGTTTCATGCTTTCAAATTATTCTTAGAAGTGCGCTGAAATCTGATACGTTTTTCAATATTATAACTTTTGTCTCACAATATATATATATATATATATATATATAACATGCTTGCTCTGCAATTTTTAAGGATGTTTACTCTACAAATTTTTATTCTTTCACGTGAACTTCTCTCTGTAATTTTGTTTGGACTCCTTTCAATATCTAAATACATGAGTTTTACTTTGTGAGTTTCCTTCCTAATTTCATAAAAACCTCTATTTGATATGAAAACGTTTACATATAAAAAATTCAGTGGTTTTATTTGTGAGTTTCCTTTCTGTTGTCCTAAAAGCCCTTGTTTGACATTAAAACTTATGTTGTCACATTATTTAAAACCTCTTGAATCATTATTCTAGCTTAACATGTGAAGAAAACATTTTAAGAGACACTATGTACAATAGAGGATAATAATATGCCCTGTTTTAATGCATAATATGAATAGGAAGGGAAACATGGATTATTGATTTTTGCAACACGTCAACAATGAAAGAGAAGAAAACACTTGATCTAAATGCATAATTGTCCAACATGTTTGCATTGAATTTCTGAGGCTCCAAAATCTGTAAATAATGGAAGATATGTGAGAAATAAAGCACGTGCTAATATCTCATAGAACATGAAATTCATATTTGTAGTTGTAATCAAAATTATAATAATTTCGGTCAAACTACTGGTTTATGGTTAAAAAAAAGGTTTATTTATATTTTAACTTTTTATAACTAAAATCACTGAAATATTTTAGAGTTGATAGTGAAAATAAATTAAGAAGTAGTTTAATGAGGTGATATTTTGGTTTTTTTTTCATTTATTTTATCTTAAATTTCTAATTGATAACTAGAAAGTATATTAAGAAGTAATTGTTTAACGATATGATATTTTATTTTTTATTTTTATTTATTTTATATATATATATATATATATATATATATATATATATATATATATATATTTTTTTTTTTTAATTTTTTAATTTTTTTTTTTAATATATATATATATATATATATATATATATATTTTTTTTTTTTTTTAATCTAAATTTCTAATTGAAAAGTTGTTTTTTTGAATCTACACAATCAAATATCTCAAACACTTGAAAAAAAATTAAATCCATTTTTACATTAAAATGCAATTTAAATAATACAACAATAAATAAATAAATATCCAAAAAATACTTTTAGTAAGCTCATATAACTCCACATATTGTATTTATCAAAATAACCAAAATAAGGTTTATGTATCTATCCTTTACGAATTTTCTTTTGCGGTGAGACACAACCAAAATTTCACCATCCATTAATTGCTACCAATATTTTCAGATGACCAATAATCTAATAATAGACCAGATAATAGAGAGTAAACACAGGAAGCCTTATTGACTAACATGAGACCAATATGTACATAATATTAGAACAAAAAGAAGAGTGGGCACGAGTTCATTCACCAAAGTGGTGCTTCTTTGAGTTCGGTGAGGTTGGCTCCTTTTGCATTAGTTCCGACGCTATTTGCCTATTTGCTAACCAAGTAGCCTATAAATTGTTCAACATTGAAACATATTTGTTTGTTGAGCGTGTCGTCAATGATGAACGGTAAACTAGGAGGATTTTGGAGTGGGGTTTTGCTGCGATATGTCTGTGCCAATTATTATTGGCTGTATTGAAATGTGGAGCACCATAAAAATTTATGTGACAACTTTTATGAAAGGGCAATACTATACATAGATACTAATTACCTAAGTGTGTCAGGCTCCAACACCATGTGAGCCAAACATACCTTATGCGTTTGCATTATAATTTATGACCCTAGGTTTGGCTTTTGGGGTTTATAACTTAACACAAATACCATAAATCTTGACATATTAAATCCCAAATTGAACGTCAAAATGACAATTGTTGATTTGTAAAGCATGTCAGGTTTGACTTGGAAAAAATTCTACCAACTATCAAATATGTCCTAGAATGTGAAATATGTCTTGTAAGATGTCAAATTCCCAGCTTGGCTCCACCCACATTCTGGAGACAAACAAAAACTTGGGCAACATTGTCGAAGCCAATTAAGAGCTTGAACATAGTTGAGCTCAACAACGCTATTTGGAGAATTCGAATCCTCCTCTAAAACAACCATTAACGTCTACTACTACCAACAACGCCACCTAGGGAGAGCCTCTCTTCAGAGTAGGAGTTGGAAGGCCACCAAAGCATGCTAAGCAAGCATCTCAACAATAGAAAGCTCAAGAACTGTGACATAAGCAACAAGCACCTGAACTGAAAGTCCCATAATCTGAGCTATTACTTCCAAGACCAATAAAAAGGTTTAGAAGTTGATCATGACAACCCTTTGGGTTTGAGAGGAGGTGGTAGTACCAGGCATCTTTTAATGACTATATAGGTAACTGGATTCTGTAAATGCATATAAGATGGCTATCTGGTTGACTCATCTAATGCGTGAAAGGACTTCATTGTGACCAGAGTATCAAGATTCATACATATGAAAATCAGTGGTTATGGTTGTTTGTCAACAGTGTAAACATTATGATTAGTCCAATGCTTGATAGCAACATGAGCATTATGGCCAGCGCCTGTAGCTTAGTTATTTGTTTTGAAAGTTAGTCACCATTAAAAGAGGAAGCATACTTACAAATTGATTTGCTATCTCAAGGCGTGCTTTGTGTATATAATAGGATGTAACACTAGTGATTTAGTGCCTTGTGTATATAGTAGGATGTAGCACTAGTGATTTAGTGTCCTAATTGTAATGTATTTTGAAGCAACATGATTAATCTATAGCTAGGAATGGAGGCCGATGGAAATGGGAAGGTAAAGTGTCTTGGATTTATTCATACTCACTTTTATAGTTAGGATAGTTGGGAAAGTACGAATCACATCAAATTTTTATTCAGTAGGATGTGGCACTAGTGATTTAGTGACCTGATTGTAATATGTTTTGAATCAAAATGGTCAATCCATGGCTAGGTTTTGAGGCCAATGGAAACAGGAAGGTAGAGTGAGTTGGATTTATTCAAACTCACTTTTATAGTTGAGAAAGTACAATCACATCAGATTTTTATTTAGATGTTATTTTATTCACCATGATTATCTTAATTTTTATGTTTTATGAATATGTTTTTTTTCATGAGAAATATTTTCGTTTATATGGAAAGACAATATGTCTATTCATGATAAATTCAACATATTACATGTGAGAATTGATGATGATGGTTAAATTCTTCATGTTTGGTGTTGGTTAAATTCAACTTATGTCATGCGAGAATTGACGATGTTGGTTATGGGTGTTGTGAAGAGATGGAGGGAGTTGGTGAGAGCAAAGTACAATTTCCATAATTATTCACTATGGCATTTTCATAGGAGTGGTGGTTGGTTGATATTATCTTTTTTAAATTATTGTGATTTTTAATTTTCTTTTAAATTTTTTATTTATATTATTTAATATATTGTAATTAGAGAAATTTTTATATTCAAATAAAATTTACGTGGTTGGAATTAGAATTGAATCATAGAAAATAATTTACTTGTTTAAAGTCTGAAAATAATTTAGTTTTTCAAGATGATCTTCCCAAATCTTGTATTTGTATCTTTGCACCTTTAGAAGCAATTGCTAATACTACAATATTCATAGAATTATGATTTGTAGCAGTAAACATGCTTATAAAACTCTCCTTCAATAACTTTTTAAATCATTTACACATATCTTTACTATAATAAAAAATAAAAAACCAATGTTTAAATTTTTATCTCAAAACAAACTTTTTAAATCATTTACACATATCTTTACTATAATAAAAAATAAAAAACCAATGTTTAAATTTTTATCTCAAAACAAACTTTCTGAACATAATTGTTCATTAAAAAAAGAATTATATTTAATATAAATTTACAAGCTCCAAACTTTCTCGAACATAATTCTCATTAAAAAAATATAAATTTACAAGCTCCAAACTCCACTTATTACACCCATAGTAAAATTTGTGTAACTTCCATGGTTTGTGACTTAAGAAATCAATCCAAATTTTTAATAATTTATCACTTTGATTAATCCATGGTTTGTGATTAAAACTCATAAAACTACATACATGATTATTACATTTGGTACACAATATTTTACTATTAATCAAATGAACCTTAAGTGAAAAAAGGTTATGTTCAACGGTTCAAAGTTATCTCCCAAAAAAAATACGTGGAGCCAAGTTGCCAGGTCTCGCTTGTGAATACGCCAAAGAAGTGGCAGTAGTTAACATTCCAATTGAGTTGCTCGTTCATGTGCCTTTATTCCATGGAACTCATATAACCCGAAATTGGCAACCCCAAATGTGGGGATCTTTGATTGCGTTAACTAGAGTTATAGAAACCGTTTTTCCAAAGAATGGAATCGCTGCATGGGATGCACTTTTATATATATCAAACAACAGGAGGAATCAAGTCAATGGAAGAACAATTCTTTATTCCCATCTCTACCCTGGAAAAAATACTTTTACTTTATGTATGCATTATAATATTAAGTGTATGATAACTTGATAAATTTATGTTTAATAGGGATTTAAGGCGATTCTTATTGGTATAGTTTCATTAGTGGCATGCCTTTTTTGTTTTTATTTTATTTGAAAAGGGTTGGATAATAATTTTGAGTGGTTAAATTTGTATAAATTTATAAGGGAATTTTTGTATATTTTAAAATTTATCAAGTATTTTATTTATTAAAAATTAGTTGTTATATTTTTTCTCTATATCACTTTTTTATTTAATCTGATACCATGATTCGATTTTCCATCTAGTTTCGACGATGAACTACACTAGATGGTTCAATATGCATCGACAAATGATTTCTAACATGATTATCACCGAAAGTTTTCTTAGTATACATAATACAATATTATAAGAATAAAATAAATAAGTAAAGTCTCTCATTTAAGTATGGAAAAAAAATAAAGTATAATAATCAAAAGACAATGTTTAAATGTCATGGGCAGGGTATGAGAGTGATAGCCAACTATGGGGGATAAAAACTACCCCATAGAGTGTCTAAGCTCGAACAAGCCTTGCATAAACCTGCTGGTAACATCTCACAATTGAGTCAATTATTCTTCCATCCAATGTTAGGTTGGCCCTGACCTAGGCTTAACATAGCTAATAAAGTTAGTATATATCCATCTTAATCAATTTTTTTTTGGGAATAAAGTCTGATTTCTTTTTGTTTTCTCTTAGTGATTAGTAAATTGGTGTTAAAATAACTTTATATTAATTTGTAATGAAGTCCCATAAATCAATTTTTCTTTTCCAAATTGTCATGTGGAAAATAAGGATAATGTATGTTGTATCTTTTCTGTTGTTGTCCTGTGTAAGGTTCATTGGGGTTGAGTTATGATGCTCGAATCCTCAAAAGTACCTAATTTAAGAAAATCATGATATATTTTGGAATTTGAGATTAAAAGATTGAGTTATGATTGTAACAACGAATGTTGATGATGAATGACCTTGTTTTCTCAGAGAATTTCTCTACATCATTATCCTGAGCAAAATTAAAATGTTCATGTTTACATAAGAAGGAAGAATTGAGGTTGTGTTATGAACTCACATTCCTCAAAAGGTGCACAAACATACTACAGATCTTGTCACCTCCAAAGCATTGTAGAATCACACTTCTCATAAGATGTCTACAACAATATTATGAATCCACACCTCCTATGAGGGTTGTATGTGTGGTGACCACCACCACCTTTAGAGTGCTACAAGTTGGTGCTAATGGTTAAGAGGATCATAACTCTATGCTACATACATCACATCTTACATAGTCACGTGGATCTCTATGTTCTATAAGGGCGAATAATCTTCCATTAGTTTGTTTCATATGTGGATGTACTCATTAAGGAAGCACAAGTTTAGGTTTCCTATCTCATAATAAACAATTAAATATATTAACTACAAAATGAGTTGATGACATCTCTAAAGATGAGTTAAGGACATAAACATATATTTTTTTAAAGGGGAAATCCCCATGGAAAAAGCTTTATATTACAACATGATACAATTATATTACAACGTGATATAATATCCGTACATATGTTGCGTCAACTGACAACAACCCAGCAAATTCCTTACAATCGTTGCGTACAACAACTCGACATGTATATGCGAGTTTCGAATGCGGGTGGGGAGGACAATATTGCACCATCCCAACCACCCGGGACAACAACGTGGTATATGACATAAACATTTTGTATATGACAATTTTTACAATTCAACATAGCAATTTTAATTTTAATGTATTTATTTTTTCTTTAGATATGTGAAAATCAGCAATAAGTTAGGATTATTAAGCGAATTCTAAATTCAAATACAATTTATTACTATTATAAATCTTAAACTAATTGACAATAAATTATAAACCAATAACTAACCCAAAACTTAAATTATAAACCAATAACTACACAAAAATTATAAGCTATCTTTATCTCAATAGTCTTCCCTTTTAATCTAACCAAAACAAATTAACATCTTATTAAAAATTAAAAAATAAACCATAACAAAAACATTTCAATTGAAAACTATCTCTTCATAAAATTTAATATCTTATTAAAATTTAAATTAAATAAATAAATTTTTAAACTTACTGCGAATAAATTATAAACCAATACCCAACGCAAAAATTACAACTCAAATTAAAAACTAATTCACAAAAATTATCTTTATTTTATCATTACTTACTTTCCAATAAAACCACAATAAATTAACATTTAATTAAAAATTAAAGCACAACAAATTAACCTCTCATTGATTTTTTTTTTTAAAATCAAAGCATAACAAATTAACATCTCATTAATTTGTTTTTTAAATTAAAACATAACAAATTAACATTTCATTAATTTTTGTTTTAATTTAAAACCAAGTAAATAAGGTATAAAACTTATCTCACACCCATTCAAACTATTACCTAGACAAAACCAATCTTAAATTAAAAAAATATTAATAATAATAATAATAATATCCATTTTTAAGGTCAGAGTGAAGCCAGACACCAAATCAGCCAAAATCAGCCAAGCCAGACACTTGACTGCTAAGTCTACGAAGGCATACATACTCTACCCCTCTGATTTTAAACTTCTAACTTCTTAAGAGGAAACACATGCTCTTAACCATTAGGCTGTTAACCATTACAAACCCACCCCTTCGAAATTGTCAAAGTCTCATCAAAATTTGAAGAGTGGTATTAAAAATAAACTCCGAGAAAAAACCACATCCTTATCCATATTACCCTTATACACCAAACAATAATAAGAAAACCATGGCACATAACCTGCCGGAAGGTTCCTCGAGGAGGAAAGATCATTCTGTGAAATTCTAAATTTCTTCAAAGCTCCACAACCTACGTGGTTCCATATCATCGACCCCTAAAATTTTGGGTAGCAGCGGCCCTAGCGAGGGCAGCGAAATACATTTGCAAGCTCTATTTTCAAATGCACTGGCATGCCAGGGATTCTATCTCCGCCATTCACAATGGAAATGCTTTCATGATCGGCTGTGCACTGTGAGAACTACTGTAACAAAGGGGCTCTGTTTTACACACCACAGGATTTGTAGATCTTTTCTTTATAATCAGGTGCATGGCTTTAATATCTCCGATACCTTATTTTGCACAAAATCCATTAGTTTGGTTCCGGACACTGAATTTTATTGCATTTTTTAATCGAACAGGTCTGCAAAATCACAGAAAGGTGGATTTGTGAAGGTCGTCGAGAGAAATGGCTTGGAGACGTCTTCTCACCCAGGTTAAATACATATTCTTATGCTTATTGTCTATGGTCAATTTAATACAAATTCACCCTAAAAAAATTTGGCAAATGAAATAAATAGTTGATTTTGAAGTACGGCGATCAGCAGGTGGTTACGGTTTCGATCCTCGAGGAATCATCATTTCCCGGTCTCTTTGTACACGGACATTGAGCTAGACTTGCTAGGGTTTTGCATACCTTCGAAATCGCCCATCTCCTCTGATATTTTTGTGTCTTAAGCTTTCGGACATTCAACAGTCAGTTCTTGGATAGGGTTAGAGTTTAAAGTTGTTAGGTCTGTGAATTGTTGAGATCATATATGTTGTCTGACCCGTATGTTATTTGCTCAAGTTATGTGGGGTTTAGTTCTTATCACATTTCAGCTTCAAATCTTATGGGAGTGATGGAGGGTGGGAGCAAATTGTGGGGTTACATTGTTTTAAGGAGTGAAGGGGCTTTCAGGCTCAAGCTAGTCTCACACAATCTCGATGACAACATCCCACTGTCTCACACAATTTCGATGACAACATCCCACTATTTTGTAAATTGTTTTTCCATCCAACATGTGGACTGGTACTGGTCTATGCTCAGCTTAGTACATGGAAAAAAGCTTGTTTTTCCATCCAACATGTGGACTGGTCCTGGTCTATGCTCAGCTTAGTACATGGAAAAAAACCAACGAAATTAAATTTTGATCTTAGTATATAGGTCAATTGTAAAATTTGATGAAGGCCCCATCTCCCACTTCGTTAGACGTAACTATAAGGCTTGATCTTCTTCTGGTCCTCATGGGACTCAGGCAGTGGATTTGGCCACTAATTTCAGCTTTTCGTTTAAGCTATCTTCTAGCATAGTTGCATTGATGATTGAATGTTGGCTGGAGGGCCTTGGCAGCACTGTTTTTTTTTGGTTGGTTTTAACTGTCAGTGGTGTGGGAAGTGAGAATCGATTGGTTTTTAAACCCATAGGCTATCTCTGCTTAGTTGCTCAAAGCCTATGGTTGTGTAGTCGATCTCTTCTATCGTGTGACTTTAAATATAAAACAATTTTTAGAGGTCAAGGAAAATTAGGTTCACGTAGAGCAAGAAAGAAATTAGTTGGGGTCACGAGAGAGTTGTTTGCCAAGAAAGTAGAGAAGCTCTTGTTTGCCAACATTCAACACTACTACCTTTTTCAAAACTAAGACATTTGTCAAAAGTTCGATTGAGTAACCAAAACTTGTTTCACTAGATTCTTCTATGAAGATGCAGATCAAATCTAAGCCTCCACATGATATCGAGCTTTCTCTTTCCCATGCATAGAGATATTGGGAGTCTTTTTGATATGTCCTAGGTGTGAGCAAGACGATGGAGCTAAGAAGAGATCTATAAATAAGAAGAAATAATTTGCTCTAAAAGAAATGAGCGCATTCTAATAGTGAAGACTTGAATGCATAATGAGAAGTTCTCTTTTATGGAGATGTCATACTTAGTGATACCTTATGAAGCCTATTTGATTCTCTCTTTGTTAATTTTCCATGAAACTTTGCAACTACTTAGATGAATAACTGAAAACTGAAACCAAATTTACTTTCACCAAGATATAGAGTTCCTTAACAAATTATAAGCAGTGGAATAAACACCAGAGATAAAAAAACACAATCACACAAATTGACAAACTTGTTTACTCAGCACCCCAACAGGGAAAACCTGTTTCCATGGTTGTGGTATTTTATTGATTGTTCTTGAGCAATTGTATCTATTAAAAGGCAATCTGTCTCTGAGAAAGCATTCTGTTTCTTCTCACAAATCTCAGCTGATACAATTGATCTCAGTCTACTTCTTACTTTCTCTGGAAATTTAATCTAGGAAAGCATTGGATATTTAATTTATGAAAGCAGGAAAATATGATCTATGAAATCATATAAATTTAATATATGAAAGCAGGGAAACTTAATCCTATGAAAACCAAAAGCATAAAAAACAAACTCGCTCAATCAAATGCAATTTTTTTTTTTTTTTTTTGTAAATTGAGTATGTCCATTACTATTCACAAAATATACAGCAGTTACATCATGGTCTCATCCCGCCCCGAAGGGAAACTGAGACTCTTGACCATCCAGAAAAGGCAAATTAAACCAAAAATGAGTGTTAACCACTGTGTCCAACCAGTTTTCCATGTCAGATTCTATAGCTATAGTCCTACTATCAACTACGAAGTTCTTCCTACATGTAAAAACCGCTATATATCGTATGCCAATCGAAAGCAAAAACAAGAGGTTCCAGAAAAACCAGGACCATGCCGTTGAGCGCTACTTGTCTGGCGCAACCTGCTGGCCTTTCTCCTGCTTTACCAAAACTCCACTGGCCACCAACTGGTTCTGCAGATCCTGCAATCTCTTCTCCTGCAAGAGCATGGTGATAACTATGTCCTTCAGCTCCTTTTTGACATTGGGGAGGCTTTGGACCATTTCTGCCATCTCCATGGCAACCTGCTCTAAGGCTTTTGCCATAAGACGCTTCATAACCCAATAAAGATGGAGGGATTGTTTATACAGGGTCATTCTGCCCCTGGTATGGCCAGGGTCGGGCATAATGGCAGCCCAATCTTCCATTTCCTCTTTTGACTGCGCCTGTAAAGCTTCCTCTTCCCAATTTTCCATTATTTTCCTGACTTTTGGATTCGATTTTTCTCTGTATTCCTTCTCCGCAATTCGAATCCTGTCGCTTATGGTCTGTCTGGTCCGCCTGGAGTCGTCGCCCGCCGCTGGATCAGCCTCCTGCTCCTGGGGAGGGCTGCATCGACGTCCCCTCTGGCTTCTCCCCTCCGTCACATCCCTTCGCTGACGGCCTCCTCGTCCCCTTCGGCCACGACCCCTTCGCCCTCTGCCTCGCAGGCCGCCTCTGTTCCTGCCACCAGCGTGGTCTCTCGCAGTCTCAGTATCCTCGCTATCCTCCCCCGGCAGGCATTTCCAGCGGTTCCTCCAGACCTCCTCCTCCTGGATGTCCTGCTGCTCCTCATTATCCTCTTCCGAAATCTCCATAAACTGTACGCGCGGTTTCCCCTCTGCATCAACCTTTCGCTTGCCTTTCAAGTCCGTCGGAATTTTAAGCTGGACCTCCTGCCCCCCGCTTCGCAGCCACCTCCTCTCGCTTCCGCTGCCTTCTCCTTCCATTGTCCTGCTTCCGCTGCAAGCTCCTCCTCGCGCCTTCTTCACGGTAATTAACCCAACCCAGCAGCACCCCAGGTAGCAATCTACCTCTGTAAAGTCGACCTCCCCTCGAATTAGCCCAGCCCTCCAACACACTAGGTCGCAGCAGACTGAATTATGGCAATCCTCGCAGACGGTTATCCCTCTCTTACCCCCGGTTTTGACAGCACGCGACCTGGTTGAATCATTACCGGGATACTGGCTGTAGCTGCTCTCACAGCCCATCACATAATGGTGCTGCCTTCTCGCCGTCCTACCGTCCCATCCGCTGCTCGGATCACCTGCATTACTGAGCCCCTGATCTGCCTGTTCTCCCTGCCAACCGCTCCACCTGCCTGCATTATTCCTACCTCGTTTGATCTTCATTACTCCTTCAAACGTGCGTCGCCAGGACGTCACGTTAATCCCTGCCATGTCATCCAGCCCAATCGGGCGACTCAATCAAATGCAATTCAATAATCAAGCTAATTATCAATTTAGTTGTTTTAGACATCAATGGTCTAAATCGAATCCTAAACTAAGTGAACAATGTGATGTAAAACTATTTATTAACTAAAAGATTGAAGAATTGTTAGAGAATTGTGATGACTTAAGCAACTAAATTGATTTAGGTTCAAAATAAGTAAAAAAAAGAAATGTTTTGATATCATTGTTTTCGCCTGAGCAGTTGACAAGTACATTATTCAAAACCTTAGAAATCTGATATCTCTGAAGTACACATTCCTCTAAATTTTTGACTTTTCATATCAAATATGCCTCGTGCCCTTGACCATTTATTTAATATCTAGTTCTTTTCTAGCAATATCGTTTTTAGTTCTTCTTCATGATGACTGATATTTATTTTAAATACATATGGATGAGCTTAACCGCTTTCATGTATTTTAACTATACTACTCTCTTGGTAATCCAGGTTGGATCCGTTATAAGACATTCAGGACAATCGTCATCTCTTCCTTTGTTGGGAAATAGACTTCGACTATCTTTAAGTATGCTCGAGGGTGATGCAGGTGTGTATCTACTAAGCTTTTCTTGTTAAGTATCTATGTCCTAATTTTCTGTGGCATTTCGATATGAGGTTGAAGTGTGCAATTACCTATCATTTTTTTTGTGTCATCTCTCTTGAGCAATGATAGAAAGATTTTGAATCCATCAGTTTATCTTTTGTTTAAAGAAATATATTGAATTATATTAGTTTATCTTTTGTTTAAAGAAATTGCCTGGTCAGTGGGCAATCTATTTAACCTACCTTTATTAAACAAGATCTAAATACAACCTTCTTATTTAAATCCTGATCATGTTCAAAAACTGTTGTTTTGCAGCGTTATTAGTGCAATTCTGGGCCAAATTACTTGTCTAGTGCACAGTTACTATGAATTGGGATGGAATAGTCTGTTTGTGTTGTTTTCATGCTTTATAATAGCCAATTGATATCAAAGCCCCGTTGTGGAGGGGTCTGAAATGTTTTCAAAATGGAAATGCCTTATAAATTCTATGAAGATGTTTTTATTATTTTTCCATAAACTTAAATGTTTTTTGGGTAATGTAAAATTGTCTTATAGTTACTAAAACTGTACTAAACAAACAAATTAAAAGAGGAAACTTTAAAAGTTATCTACAAGGAAAAAGCCAAATTAAAAAATTACACTGATGTAGATTTATTAATGTTAGCTATATTAGTTGTGTATCATTCCTGAAGAGATGACGCTATGGATTGCAAAAGACTTATTTTTGACAAGGTTGGCAAAATATGAGTTGTAACATTGTAGGAAAAATATGCATGAGACTGTAGGGTTGAAAATATATGATGCTTGATTTCTTTATTTATTAGAAAAACCTCTTCCTGGATAAGGCCTTTGTGGCTATCTCAAATTATATACGTGCTTTTTTCTCTTCGACATTTTCACTCCTGGGAATCTAGCTCCTGATGTTTTCACTCCTGGCAGTCTAGCTCTAGATACAAAGTTTCACTCCCTGAAACTTTGTATCATTGCATCTATTTCATATATTTTGGTACAAACTCACTTGTGGTGGTTACACAACTTCTAGCATGTTTTAGTTTCGAGTTGCAATAACGAATTCTGATTGATATTTGTATTTGGCTGCAGGAATTGGGATGAAGTTTCAAAGTCATCCAAAAAGACTCATGTCAAGTTACGTTGGAAGTTTGGCTCGTAGAGCTAGAGATATAGATGGGTCACATGAGGCTGCATTGCTAAAAGATCTATATAGAAGTGATGCAGAAGGAGTGATAAGAATTTTTGAGAGTCATCCTTCACTGCAAAATAATCCTGCGGCACTTTCTGAATACTTGAAAGCATTGGTGGCAGTAGACAGGCTTGATGAAAGTGCATTGCTTAAGACATTACATCAAGGTGAGCATCAAAAAAATATTAGGAGTTTTTGAATTATAATATTATGACAAGGATTATTTCGAGAATGTTTTTGAGATATTTTTCAAGACAAGTTTAATGGTAGTCCTAGGAAAGACCCTTGTAGAAGTATGAAATGAAAGGTTTGAATTTTCTAGTTCAGTTAATTTTTATTGATTCATAAATAAGTTTCTAAGCATGTTATAAAAATTTAGCTGGGATTAGTTAGGTTGTAGTGGATTTTTTATAACCTATTGTGTTATAGGCTGCCCAGCATTAATCACCCACTGTGGTGTCATATCTGTTAGAAAAGACTATAGACAGCCTATTTTTAACCATGAACTTGCAAACTTCTGATATAGAGCCCGTTTAGAGCTCAGAAAACTTGCAAGCTAGCTTCTAACCAGGCTACTATTCTTTGCAAATTTTGTTTTCATTTTCCCTACTCCAAAAAATATCTGGAACCTTTCTTGCTCTAAAGAAGGCTACCACAGGTTAATAACTTAATCTACTCTATAGGTTATTTGACTTATTATTGAAGCTTCCTATTTTCATCATGTGTTTTTATGGCTTCATTCTTCCACAATTTTGATTAAATGGGTCGGCTTTCCTTTGGCGTGATATGGATTTATTCTGGAGTCATTTTTGCAGTCCTAATGTGGCATGCCATTCAGGTCTGATGGTATTATTGCATCATTCTGCATAAAATCTATAAAGGATACTCTATCTGAACTTATTTTTTTCTTGTTTTTGGTTGAATCTTTCTATATATTATACAATCAGCATTCCTGTCTTCAAGCTTAATTTTTGTGAATCGTGATATCTATATAATGCTAGTTCTTTCAATTTTGCCATGCTATCTGTGCTTCATTGAGTAGTCAATCTCTTCTGACAAATGCATAATATATAGCCTTTTTAAGTTTTTGCCATCCTTCCTGTATTCCCCAGTTGTTGTTCCACTGCTACTTTTGAGTTTGGATCTAAATTTTCAGTGGGGACAATGATCCCTGTCCATACATTAATTGGAATGTAGTAATTCTAGTTGTTCCTGTTAACCACCAAAAGTGGGCAACCCATAGGAGAATTTTTTTCACATCATTTGACAGTCAGCCAGCCAGTCAACAGCTTCATAATGGTCAGCACATAGCATTATGCTAGAATTCTCCACCTATTACTCCAGAAAAATCTCTGTCCAATTTGGCATTCTTCTTGAAGGGAAGTGGGTCATCTCTCAGCAGGTTCTCTTACCATTCTAACAATCATGTGCTTTCATTTAATGTTATGGGCATATTGATATGGATCGTGGGACAAACTAGATGATTTACCGATCTTGATTGTATTCGTGTTCCCACACATCACTTGGGAGGTTAGTCTTTGACTCTAGTCCAGTGGGACCTCCTCTGAGGCCTTAGATTTTAGGAAGGGCATTATTGGGGAGGTATTGATTAATATAGGTGTTCAAGGTAATCCATACTTACCACTTTCCATCTCTCCCGGTTACCCATCTCCATTCTTTGGGTTGTTAATAATTGGTCAGTGGGATTCGAACCCTATGTCCACATCCTTGAGTCAGGGCTTGGAAACTTGGTCCCAAAGGTTGATGCAACTGAAAGAAAGCTAAAAGTATATAAAGCCACCATGAAAGAAAATATAAAATGCAAATATGGTTGGGACAATATTTAGCGTGTGGGCAAAAGCCTAGTGTGAGCTCTACCCCCCCTCCATTAGCTATCACCCAATTCCCTAGAGCGCTTAATGCTTCATCAAAATAAAAGAGCTCTTGAATGTGCCAACCTCGATGAGTGAGAAACTACATCTTAAAGGGGTATTCAAAAAGCGTAAAGGAAGCGTGGGATCCTAAGAAATGCACCAAATAAAGACAAATCATTAAAGTAAAAGGCACACCAAACAAGTGGAAAAAGTAGGTCGAGGAAAGGGGTAACTCATGCCACCATGATTGCTCCCCCCTTACATCATTGCACTTAGGTTGTTGGACCCTCATTAGCTGTCTCATGGCTATGGTACCTTCCTTGGAGTCTCTCCCACTCCGTGACCACCATATCATCCACACTGGTGGATTGATGGGCTAACTTGGGACATGTCGCTCCCTTGGGGGCTGGAAGCACCTGATAGGGTTCTTGACCTAATCATCTCTAAGCGAGGTAACTTGTTTTGCAAATCCCGATCGAGTTAAACATTTGAAGGTGAGTTTTGTGTGAAGTATTTCTTTACTCTTGACATTATATATGGTTAACTATAATGCTTTAGTGGTTCATGTCCCTAATGAGGATGATCTCATATGATCTTGAGAGGTTTTGCTCAAGTGGTATCACATATGCAACAAAGATTCCTTAACAATTTGATTCTTCTTCAACACCTTCTAGTAGATACTTTGCCCAGTTCTGAGAGCAGACTTGAATCTGTGGCCCCAATATTGCCCCTTTAGAGATGAGCGTTGGGCCTTGAGAAACTTCCGCATACTACTACACCTCTTGGTGAGCTGCCAAATGTTGAAACGTTGAGCCAGAAAACTTGGGTGTTGGACTATTAGATGATGTGCCTAGATGGACTGAAGTTGCTCCCAGACTAGCCTTAACCCTGTTTGATGGACAATACCTTGTTTGAGCCCAAATGAGGATGGTTATCATTGAGATGACTTGGGAGGGCTTAGCACATCCCTCTTTGATGCCAACGCTTGCCCTTAGAGGTACTATGTTATTTCCATGTGCATGAAAAGTGTGACATAGGGCCTCTTTTGGATGATGCCATAGTGGAGGAGGCACATTTTGGAGATGTGCACATGCACTTTGGGACTTTATTAGAGTAAGGAGCACTCTTGGACCCTTTTCTTAGTTCCTTGATGCCTTATTGCTTATTTTGGAGGATTATTAAGTCACAGTGGAGACCATTTTTCTCCCACATATGTGGGTTATTTTGGCATTTTGTTATGTTTTAAGGTTATTTCAAGCTCAAGTTGTGACCTTTGACGTAGTTGAATGCTCAAATAATTTTTTTTAGGGCTTTTGCTTGTAAAATTAGTTAAATAAGACTTGGTTATGCTCATATAAATATAGGGGAGGCTTATTCATTGATTCATCATCACACTTCTTTCTCTTTGGAAGTGCACACTAGCTTTTGTCTCTTTTCTACTTGACACAATGTAGTTCTATGGTGTGAATTTGTCTTGGAGAAGGATTTTTGCTTCAGGAAGGTTTCTTGGGATTGATTAAAGAGATTCTTGTGAAAATTTTGCAAGTTTATTGCTTATCTTCTATATTTTGCATGTTATATTATGTGAATTAGGGTTTTTTTTATGTGCCATGTTTAAAAATACGATATTTATCTTGAAATCTTATTTCCTCATGTCATGCAAAATTGTTTTCCTTGAATCCTTCAAGAGAACTCTGAGCTGTGCATTTCTTGAACTTAAAATGTTCCTCTTAAGGAAGAAACTAGGGTTGTAAGAAGAGGCTTTAGCCTTATCACCCTTTTCATCAAGGCCGTCTCCATTAAATTTACCCTAGGTGACTCTTTTGCCCATTTAGATCAAGGCACTAGTTTAGAATGTGGTGATCAATCCCTCTTCTGTAAATATTTTCTCTCTCCTCTCCAAAATTTTAGATATCTAGGGTTAGGCTTGTGGTTTCTTTCAAATATGCTAAAAAGTAATTCTACTTGATGTGTTATTTCCATTTTAGTAGGGATTGCATTAAATAATTGATAAAAAGACAAAATCTAGCATTTATTGCATTACAAAACCCTAATTCTAGGGTTGACTTCATCATTTAATTGTTGTTTTATGCATGTTTTAGCTACACAAACTCAAGTGCAAACCCTTAACTTTGCATATCTTATTTATATCTTGATCTTTTTCTGATTTATCATTGGAAGGCTATTTCTTGCGATTGTTATTATGACATTGCATGCCTTATCATTGAAAATCTATCAAACCCTAACTTATAATAGCCCTCTAATTTGCCTAAATGGTCTAATGATAGAGTGCTTGTACTTTGGTAAAGATTATCTTAGCCCTCCAGGTTTTGCCAATACCCTATCCCAATCATTAGAGCTATCCATTGTGTTGAATTCTTTTTATTGAACGCCCTTTAGGTGATCTATAGATAGTGAAGGCACCTTTATGGTTTTTTTGCACTAAATAGTTGGAGAAAGGTTACTGAGGTGACAATGGTGGATGATCTCTTGTTGCCACAAGGTCTGGAACTACTTAGTGAGGCTTTGTGCTAGGCTTGTTAGATTTTGCAGTAACAATTCCCTTGCTTGTCATCTTGTACGCCCATGGTATTATTGTTCACTCTTCTTCCTAGTCTTCTTTAATGTCACAAACTTTATGTATTATAGAAAATGATATCTTATTAGTGCCTTCTAAGTTATACTTGACCATTAGCATGGGAATAACAAACTTTGGATTTGCCATATTTTATCCTGAATTCCTCCATCACCTTTTACACCTCTTATCATTTATGATATGCAACAAACATCCAACCCCATTTATTAGGTGTTCATATATGATTGTCAATGTTCCACCAAGTCTCCGGGACGGGGAGACGCGGGTGCGGGGAGATGCACAAAGGGGATGTGTGGGAGTATCCTCAAATTTTAGGGAAATTTAGGGGAGACGGGGGGACGTCGAGGTATATATAATATAATTTTTAATTATATATATTATATATATGTATATAATTTTGAAATTTTCATGTTCATATTCATTGTTCAATAATGAAAGCATATTAAATAGACTAATTAGTTATAGTAATACCAATACATTGAAATTTCAAATTTGATCCATACATAAAATTTAAATTCACAATTGAATCAAATAATAACATATTGTAATTGAATCTTGGTCCGTCCTCATCATTCATTTTGATACATACATCATTCATATGACATACTCATTATAATGTTCTAAATGCTAATTCATCAAGATTCAATACCATAAGATTCAATAATAAAATTCAATATGAAATATTCAAATACAATGTACATTGATCCATATCATTCATCATTCATCAATTATCATTCTATAATCTACATTGAATGATTGATTTAAAAATTAAATTGAAAATTGGAAATTCTGAATTCTAGTCTTCTAGATTCTAAATTGAACACTAAATTAAAATTTTCAATTTATATAACTCAAAGGTTCAAACTCAAAAATAGTTAAGAGTGAAGAGTCAGTCATCAATATCTAGTGTCACAACTCAAACGTTAAAACTTAAAAGTAAAACTAAAAAGTAAAAATGGAAAATGAACACTAAAAATAAAATCAACTTCAAGGACTCAATCTCAATGATTGGTCCTCTACATCCATTTGCTGCATGAAGTCATCATTTGTAATTGTTAGTTTAGATTTCTTTTTTTTTTTAATAAATTATTATTATTATTATTATTATTATTTTTTTAATTTTTTTTAATTTTTATAAAGGGTAATTAGACAAAAATGAAGGGGGACGCCCAGAAGTACCCCTTTCGGGGAGTCAAGTCTCCCATACTGGGGAAACGCACCCCCTTGCGTCTCCCCGAGTCTCCCCAAAAGGGGGACGTGGGGAAACGCACCCCCAAGAGTCTTCCCGTCTCGGGTGCGTGGGGTGCGAGGGGTGTGCGCACCCCACCCTGGGGACGCGTCCCTGTGGAACACTGATGATTGTGCTAGCTGCTATATTATTTGATAATGCTCTTACTCTCCTTTTTTTTATTCTATGGCTACTGCCAATTTTCTATATTTTCTTTTTGTTTGTGGGATATTTAAATGATCTAATGACATCCAAACCCAATATTTTTGTTGCTTGAAATTTAGCGCATATTATTCTTTGGCTTCCATTCATCACTTTTTGAACACTGACGGGTTCTATTCCCTAGAAGCGCTCGCGGTGATGTTATTGCCCTCAACATTGGTGTAATAGTGAACCTAGAATCTTGAAGCCAAGTAGCCATGTGTAGGGTGATGCCTAGGATTCACACATGGGCCCAATTGTAGACATAAGTATAGGCACTAACACAAACACAAGCACCCTCCAAAGGGTAAACAAGTAATCTAGGAGACTTAAACCATGACGGGGGCAATAATAGTGCCTTGCTTTCACCACCTTGACAAGCCCGCATTGACATGGGCATATAATTTTTGCCTCATTCACCTTGATCTTTGAAATGCATCACAAATGTTCAACCTTTCATGGTTGTCTTTAAATAAGGTTGGCCACCATACTTTACTTGAGAAATCTTTCTTGCTGTCGCTTTGACTAAACATGGTTGCTTGTGGTGGCTTGATGTGCTTCTTTTATGGCCAAATTTCTTCGTCCTAGCGATCATTGAACTACTTGAAATGACGTTGATCTCTTTATTATCCATTTTTCAACATGAACATTTTGATTGCAAGATAATCATCAATTTGTTCATATTGTTGAGGTAAAACGACTAATGAGAGAAATCTAGGAATAATAACCTAATTGCTCAATTTGGATGGGAGTTGTTTCTGCATTGGAGTTGACTAGAGTAGGTATGCCTCAACAACCTTGCGATAGTGGGTTGTTTTCTAATTAAATGGGAGAGAGGGAATTAACTCATTGACATATAATCTATTGGATCTATGGTTGAAGTATTTGCTAGGTGCTTGACGTCTCCAATCACCAAGATATACAGGAAAAATAAGTGATCAACCTAGTGGAATTAGGCTTGGATATGTCTTGTAAGGTTTGATACTTGAGAGTAATTGCCGCTCAGATATAACAAACCAAACATCTGTGGTTTGAATACCAGAAAACGGTAACAAGGGACCTATTACCCACCCTTATGGGTGACATCTAGGATAAATTTTTTCTCCTATCGTTTCAACATGTTAGCCAATAGCCTTATCACGATCCATAGATAGCCACCCTTAGATTCTTCTCATCTATGCTTCCGGTTAGTGCTTTCTTTCATCTAGCCTGCTCATCTGATGAAGGTGGGTCATTTATTATGAGGTGCATTGATCATTTTTGTATTCAAGTGCTTTCATTTAGTGATTTAAGTGCATTCTAGTGTGGATTAGAGGTTGAGTTGGATGATAGACTGCTTTTGGTTGTACTCTTTTGGGTGTTAACCTTGGTGGTTATCACTTTTCGGTAGTCGAGTGTGACCTTCCTTGAGGCCTTTCTATCTAGGTGGGGCACAAATGGGAGGCTTTGATTGATGTTGCATGTCCATGGTAATCCATACTTAACACCTTCCATCTTTCCTTTGTATTCACATCCCATCTTTGAGTTGATCACTATTGTTCACCATATTGCTTACCGGTTTTCCTCATCTTGGAGTAGGGGTCTAGAAACTTTTCCCTAAGAGGTTGATGCAACAGAGCGAAAAGAAAAAACATGAGCCATAATGTTAAAGTGCAAAATATTTGTCGGGATGAATGGAAGTGCATGGTCAAAAGCCTAGCTTGAGCTCTACCTCATTGGCCCTCACCCAATTCCTAGCTAAAGCATGAACTATCAAAATGAACGGTAATTCAAATATGCCAACTCCAATGAGCAAGGAAATGCTTCATCTTTAAGGGGTCAATGATGCATCAATGAAAACTTGTAACCCAAGCTATCTTTGTAAAAAAGAAAAAGAAAATTAATGATGAAAAATGTGCACAAGAGGGGTGGTAAGAATAGGCCGAGGAAAGTGGTAACTCAGGTCCCATGATGGTTGCTTCCTCACATCAAAAGGCTCAAGGATGTTGGAATTTCAGAGCTGGTACAACTACTTGCATCCTCCATAAAGTAAACCCCATATCACATCATTGATCACTTGCACCTATTGATTTATGGGTTGGCCTAGGAACAATTCCTCGTCTTAAGGTTGGAAGCACCTAATAGGGCCTTGTGATAACCCTCCCATATCTAAGCATGTAACTTGTTTATGAACCATAAGATAGGAAAGACATTTGAAGATGATGCTTGTGAGAAGTGCTTTGATGAATATAACGTTAAGTGTGGCACATTCTGATACTTTTATGGTTTGTGCACCTATAATCTTGATCTCACTTGATTTTGTGATTGTGTTAAGTCTTTGCTCCCAGGTACAACTAACATCTCTTGAATGATTGTATTATGCTTCTCCTACACTTCGGAGAGGATCTCTAGTCACACTTGATTACGTTGATTATTTATTGAGAAGCTTTGACCTTGGGATGCCTTCAACACGATTGATGATACCTTCTCTCCCTCTAAAGACTTGAAGCACTGGACTCTAGAGCCAAGACGTTGCCTTGAGAGCTGTTGTACCCTAGAGCTGACAAGACACCTGCTGTTTTGTTAATTTTAGATAACAATGGTATGTTCTATGCTTAAGAGCAATTTTACTTCAATTTTCTTACTAGCCCAATATCAATATCTAGTTTAGCAATGACATCAACATGATAGTAAAATGCAGATGGAACATAAACAATAACAGTGGAAGACAAGCCAAGACAAGAGGACACAAGATATGGCACCAACCAGGGACAAACCCCAATGTGGGGAAACCCTTGATCAATTCTTCTTATAATTCTTCAAAAGTTCAGTAGAGAGAGAGAGTACAATGTACAATTTTCACTTGCCCAATCAAAGTGAAATATGATCAGTCAAACAACAGTAATAGAATGCCCTAACCAGAAAGTCAAAGTTGGTCAACAAGGCAAATTTTGACCTCCAAAACAGTTTGGTCAAACTTGATCAACTTGGTCTCCAACAACTAGTCAAATCAGACCAAAAATAGTTCAAAAATATCCAGTCAAATTTGGTCAACGGAAGTCAACGCTGTAACAAACCTTTTTGCAGTCAACGTTGGTCAAACAAACTTGAGTTCTATGCCCAGAAATGCGGCCTACCCAAACAGAGATCTCCCTTACAAAACCGCAATCAAAATAGGTTGACGCAAGTCAAAACAACCTCCTGCAATTTCGGTCAACGCTGGTCAACGACTGGAACAAAAAAGTACAGTCCTTCACACGTGTGGAGAGCCGCCTTTGAAATTTGTACCCAATCAACGAAGGAGAGAGAGAAGAATGAGTGTGAGTGAGATGACAAAATGAGGAGGAGGCTTGTTGTATTTATATGCAACGTTGTGGGCTTGAGGGTGCAAATTAAATCGTTGGCCAACCTTGACAATTTGTCCATAATCAAAATAAATTCATAATTCCATTTGTACATGTCAGAATGGGATGATCTTTAGATCAATCCTACACCTCTCAGAGAGAGGATTCCAATAAAAATATCAGCTACCTCATATGAGTTGTCCAAGGAGAAGTTTGGCTCTAGTTGCGAAATTTAACACTCCCTCTCAACTAGGGAGAACTTCACCTGCCAAACTGTCTGACAATCTATACCATCCCTTTCTCTTCTTTGCTCTGCTCTTGCTGAACCATGAAGAAAGATGAAATGATTGAGAACGTATTTTACCATTCTCCACTGACCCGAAGTTAGTCTCCAATAATAGAGAGTGTGTCATACCACTCTTAACTAACTCGAAGTCAATTTCCATTGATCCCAGATCAATATCAACATCCTAGCATAGGGAGTACAGTAGTACACGATGCATCCATGGGTAGTACTATGGTCCCTATCCTCATTTCCCTACTCATTGGCCAGATGAGAGGTACTTCCCATGAGTCCCAGACTGCATGGGTAGGATGTGCCGGCAGGAGAAGGTGAACCACTCATCTTGCTCATATGCCATAAGAGAAGGTGAACCACTCATCGTATGCATATCTCAACATGAGGTATCACAGGGGAAGGTGAACCACCCATCCTGTAGATCACTCCACTAGGGGAAGGTGAACCATTCATCCTATGGTCCCTCATCGCTCCAAGTGCCCCAAGCCCCCTAGAGCTCCCAAAGCTCAACATCCATCTCATACGAGACCCTAATAAGAGGGTCTCTCCACAAATCCAAGTCTTTCACGGAAGGTTAAGAATTTGACCTCCCCAAGGGGCTTCATAAGAATATCAACGACCTGATCATCACTCCCATGTGTTGGAGCCTTATTGCTCCCCGTTGTACCATATTTAGGATAAGGTGGTACTTGATATCAATATGCTTGGAGCGGTTATGAAACACGGGATTCTCAGAAAGACGAATCCCACTCTGGTTGTTGCAGAAGATCATAGTGGTATCCAACACATGTCCAAACAACTCACTAAAGAGCTTCCTCAACCAAACAACTTCACAGGAGGCCATACTAGCAGAAATATATTCAGCCTCAACGGTGCTCAAGGCAACCGACTTTTGCTTCCTGCTCATCCATCCAGAAGCAACATCCAGATGTGCTTTTACGATCCACCACATTTCCAGTCTGCATCAGAGTACCCATGGAGCCTCACATGCCCGACAATGTATCTCAGTCCATAAGTGATTGTGTGTCGGAGATATCTTAAGAGATTCTTGGCAGTAATCCAATGTATGTGATGAGGCTTGACCATAAACTGACTCAATGTATTCACTTCCAAACATATGTCCGGACAAGAGTTCACTAAGAACATCAGGCCCCCCACTAGTTGACGATACTCAGAAGGATTTTCCAAATCGGGTCCAATAGCACTTCCGCATAACTTCTTGAAGTTAAGTTCCATTAGAGTAGTCACGGACTTGCAGTCCACCATCCAAATCTTTCAAGTAGCTTCACAATATATTTTTCTTAAGAGAGGAAAATCTCACTTGGCTTTTGCTAGACCTCCAACCCTAGGAAATAATGCATCAATCCTAGGTCCTTCATGTCAAATTCGGAAGCCAACTCCCTCTTACATTGATGAACAAGAGGGTCTACACTCGTGAGAAAGAGATCATCCATATAAAGTACCAAGATGAGAGGTCCATCATTCTCAACCTTAAAATAAAGGTTTAGATCAACTTCACTTCTTGTAAATCCCAAATTCATTAGATAGCTTTTGATCCTCTCACATACCAAGCCCGGGGTGCTTTCTTCAACCCATAGAGGGCTTTCTTCAACCTGCATACATGTGTCTAACGATCTTGAACTTCGAATTCCTCAGGTTGTTCTACATAGAGTTCCTCCTTAAGTGAACCATGCAAGAAGGCGGTCTTGACATCCATTTGGTGTAGATTCCATCCTTGCGAGACAACAAGGGCTATAATTGAACGAATGGTGGTGTAGCGTGCAACTGTTGCAAATATCTCATCATAATATACACCTTCCTTTTGAGTGAAGCCTCGAGTAACATATCTGGCCTTGAACTTTTCAGCACTTCCATCAGCTCCAAGCTTGATCTTGTAGAGCCATTTCGAGGTGACAACGGATTTGCCCTTGGGTCTATAGACCACATCCCAGACGTCATTCTTCATAATTGATTCATACTCTTCGTTCATTGCATCCTTCCAAACTTGGTGCTTCGTAACAATTCTTCAAATGTGCAAGGCTCAGATTGAACAATGGTGCTCATTGCAATTAAGTACCCTTGGTACCTATTTGGGGCTTCTTGCTTTCACGAAATGTCCACCTAGGTGCAACATGTCTCTCGGCATCTTCAAGAGTTTCCCTAAGCCATGAGGGTCTCCTTTTTGAGGAAGAGGGCTCATCAGGGGGTGGATCAATGTGATCCATTGGTCCTTCAACATCGGTATCGGCTAATCCTGCGATTCTCCCAGCTTTCCTGGATTTGCTTCTTTGTCCTTGGAAGAGGAAGGTTACTAAACTTTCCAAGGGCAGTATCGTCATTGAAGGGGACATCATGACTTATCTCCACTTCTCTTTGGCCAGACACATAGAATCTATATGCCTTAGAAGTTTCACTGTAGCCGACAAATGTTCCTTTCTTCCCAGAAGCATCCAATTTGCTTCTCTTTTCTTTTGGCACATGAAAATATACGTGACTACCAAAAATTCTGAAGTGATAAACATCAGGTTTCTTATCGGTGAAAACTTCTTCGGGAGTTTTGGAGTCCAATGCTTGATGAGGGCATCTATTTTGAACATACACGGCGATGTTTGCAGCTTCGGCCCATAAGAACATCGGAAGGCTTTGATCATGGCATGGCACGAGTGGCTTCTACGATAGAACGATTCTTCCTTTCATAAACACCATTTTCCTTAGGAGTATATGTGGCAGTAGTCTCCCTTTTAATGCCAGTTTCTCTACAATAATTATTGAACTCATTTGGTTCATATTCGGTTCCATTATCGGTCCTCAATATTTTGATCTTCTTCCCGGTTTGATTTTCGACCAAAGCTTTGAAAGAACAGAGTCATGAGAATACTTCATCCTTCTTCTTCAAGAAATATATCCAAGTCTTGTGAGAGAAATCATCCATAAAGATAGCATAATATAAATATCCTCCCAAAGAGTTCACGACCATCATACCGGATAGATCAGAATGAACCAATTGCAATATGTTGGTAGTCTTGCTATCACTTGAGGGGAATGGTCCCTTGTATGCTTTCCTATGTCACACCCTTGACAAACACCTTCATGTTCTACTTTAAATTCGGGTCACCATCTTCCTCACATTGGGTGGAGCCTTATAATGTAGATGAGAAAACCTTCGATGCCATAATTCGGATTGAAGTGATGTGTCGCAAGAGATAGCTCCTAATGAACTTCCTCCAACTTGATATAGGCGGCTATCAACCTTGAAGCCAAGTGTAAATGCATCTTTGAAATTTTTATTCCACACGTACCTTTCCATCGATGAATGCCACCTTGAATCCTTTGTCCTACATCGCCGAGATAGATACCAGGTTCTTCTTTAGATCGGGTACATATAGTACTTCTTGTAGATGAATGGTGTTACCTTGATTCAATTGAAGAGTAACATTCCCAACTCCCTTCACGGGATAAGTGGCATTGTCTCCAAGGATAATTTCCAAATTTGTATATTTTTCAATCAGATTTGAAAGAGCTTCCTTATACCCAGTGAAGTGCCTTGAGGCACCACTATTAATCAATCAATTTCCCAAAGTGTTCGGAGGAGATGTAGTGGAGAGGGCAGATATATGATAAAATTCTTTTTGCCTGTTATCAACAACATTAGATTCATCATACCTATTGCTTCTTGATCTCTTGGGAGGGAGACCATTTCCTTGATGAGGAGCAGGAGCAATGCTTTTTCCTTGGTTGTTGAATATGCCATTCCTTTGATTGTTGTTGCCCCTGAAATTGTTGTTGTGGTTGTCATCACCGTGAGGTGTGCCTCTTCTATTAGGACACTCCCTAGCATAGTGGCCAAACTTTTTGCAAATGAAGCATCTTCCCTTCCTTCCATTTTTGAAACCCGACCTTCCTTGACATTGCTTCCTTGAACCTGCATTGTTCTTCTTTTTAGCATGAGCGTAGAATGCAGTAGGATCATTCCTATTTGAAGGCATATTTAGTTCCATCATCCTTGTTTCTTCTTGAGAACACATGGTCAACAATTCTTCAAAACCTAGAATCCTGTTGTTGTTAAGAATAGTGGTGTTGAACACGTGCCATTCACGAGGGAGTCCTCCAAGGGCAGTGAGAGTAAAGCTCCCTATAAGCAATAGCTTCTCCAATCGAAGAATATCATTTTTGATCTCAATAATCCTCATGAAGTAGGATTGAATGTCTTCATTTCTTCCCTTCTTTATATCCTTTAGCTGGTTCTCGAGGAAAAGAACTTGGTTTGCATTGCTAGATTTGAACATGCCAACCAACCTGTCATATATCTCCTTTGATGTATTCAAATCGGAGATGTAAGCAACTAAATGCTTATGAATAGAATCCCTGATGACCTTTTTTGCTTTGACTTCACCCTTCTTGTACTTTGTCTTAGCAGCAACGGGTGCATTTGAAGGAGGTTCTGAAATCTTTCTCTGCACATAATCCATAACATCTTGCTCTTCTAAAGTGAAATCAAGAGATGTCTTCAATGCATGATAATCAGACTTATCATGAAGCTTATCATCAGACTTGAAGTAGGATGTGGAGGGCATTGAATCTTGTCCTTGATCAGTGATTGCTCCTCTTAGTGATTGCTCTTCTCACTCTTGCTTGGGCTTTGTCTTCACCTCAGCTCCGATACCATGTTAATTTTAGATAACAATGGTATGTTCTATGCTTAAGAGCAATTTTACTTCAATTTTCTTATTAGCCCAATATCAATATCCAGTTTAGCAATGACATCGACATGATAGTAAAATGCAGATAGAACATAAACAATAACAGTAGAAGACAAGCCAAGACAAGAGAACACAAGATATGGCACCAGCTAGGGACAAACCCCAATGTGGGGAAACCCTTGATCAATTCTTCTTATAATTCTTCAAAAGTTCAGCAGAGAGTACAATATACAATTTTCACTTGCCCAATTAAAGTGAAATCTGACCAGTCAAATAACAGTAACAGAATGCCCTAACCAGAAAGGCAACGCTGGTCAACAGGGCAGATTTTGACCTCCAAAACAGCTTGGTCAAACTCAGTCAACTCGGCCTCCAACAGCTAGTCAAATCAGACCAAAAACAGTCCGAAAATATGCAGTCAAATCTGGTCAACAAAAGTCAACGCTGCAACAAACCCTTCTGCAGTCAATGCTGGTCAAACAACCTCGATTTCTGTGCCTAGAAATGTGGCCTACCCAAATAGAGACCTCCCTTACAAAACCGCAGTCAAAACAGGTCAATGCTGGTCAACGCAAGCTATAACAGCCTCCAATAATTTTGGTCAATGGCTTGAACAGAAAAGTACAATCCTTCGCACATGTGGAGAGCTGCCTCTGAAATTCGTACCCAATCAACGAAGGAGAGGGAGAAGAATGAGTGTGCTTGAGGGCGCAAATTAGATGGCTGGCCGACCTTGACAATTTGTCCATAATCAAAATAAATTCATAATTCCATTTATACATGTTAGAATGGGATGATCTTTAGATCAATCCTACACCTCTCGAAAAGAGGAATCCAATAAAAATATCAGCTGCCTCATATGAGCTGTCCAAGGTGAAGTTTGGCCCTAGTTGCCAAATTTAACATGTTGGCATTTCACCTACTTCATGGATGCTGCCTTACTTTTGAGGAGATTTGGGATCCAATAAAAATATCAGCTGCCTCATGTGAGCTGTCCAAGGTGAAGTTTGGCCCTAGTTGCCAAATTTAACATGTTGGCATTTCACCTACTTCATGGATGCTGCCTTACTTTTGAGGAGATCTGATGATGATGACATGACCCCTCAAGGTGGGGTGGTACAGTCTTATGCATGATGATGTCATGCCCTAGCTCCATGACTTTCCCTTCATGACGCTTGGATTGATGATGTGGGCTTATTTGAGGATGATGTCTTGATGAGGGGCCCTTGCTTGATGATTAGAGTAGACACCATTTGATGTGGAGATTAGATGCACGCCTTTGAGCCATCCATTTCACTTTTGATGAAAGACACGCCTTTTGGAGGAATACTTCACCCTTGGAGGGATTTTAGCTGACAAATGTGGATTAAATGAGGCTTCTTTTATGTTTTATCATTGGGTTAACTATATTTGGGGGTCGGCTTTTGACCTATCCAACTTTTAACCATGATTTAATTATAACTTTGGGGATTTTAGACTAAATTATGAGAAATTCAACTTGGTTGACATCATATAAATAGAAGGAGGTCGATTTCTCTTTGGATCATCGTCACACACACTTGGAGATCAATGCTTGGTAGGTTTTTATTGTCTTGGTTGCTGTGGAGCACTAGTTGAGCAAAATTGTTTTGGGGAGGATATTTTGATTGGATGGTTCTCTCTCTTGGATGATTATTGGTGATTCTTTGATGATATGTGCTAATTTTTTGTAAGTATCTTCTTCCATCTTGTACTTGTTGAAGAATTACGGTTTGATGAAATTTTCACCAAAGTGTTGTTGATGTTTTATGGCTCTTAATATTTCCTTGAACAAGATTTTTATCAAATTTCTCAAGGAACCTAAGTGTAGCTTCCTCCCTTTCAATCTCCAAAGATGATAGAAGAATGCTTAGAATTAATTATAGCCCTAGACTCCATTAGCCCCTTGATTGAGAAATGCACTAGTCTTATCTCTTGTGTCAATCCTAGAAGAAAAAATAAAATAAGATATATCTATATATAATACACACATACACACATATTTTAATGTTTTCTAGGGTAACTATACACACACATATTTTAATATTTTATAGGGTAACTTAGGGTTAGATTACAACAAAATCTGTGTCTTTCAGCATAATTACCTAGGACCTTATTGTCGTAGGGTTAGAATTTGGATGCATTCATTTGGAAAAGTAAAAATATAATTTTACATGCATTTTCAGCCACTAATCAGGGATGACAACCAGGCTTTCAATTGCTGTTATATGTATATCCTTGAATAGCCCTAAATTTTCACTTGTTTGTCATATATTTTGGGGCTGTTTTCGTATTCTTGTTATAAAACATTTTCATGTTGTAAATTGTTAATTAAACTCTTTTGGTCTAACAAATCCCTCTAGAATTAGCCATAGGGACCTTCGGAACTGCTCATTTGAATTTATACCTTAAATCACCCAAAACCCCAATCATTCTATTTTATATCGTTGGGTGAAACTTGTAGTAGAACCTTTAAGGGTACCTAGCCCAAGACTTTTTGGTTACTTAATCCCTAGGATCTGCCTGGAAAGCCTTCCTTGTGGGGATTGTATTTGACGACAGAAAGTAGGGCAGTAGTTGTTGAAGTGACACGGTTAACTATCCCATTGTTTCTCTCAATCTATATATTGCTTAGTGAGGCTTTGCGCAGGTGCTAGATTTTGCGGTAACATGATGCTCTTGAATTTTGGTATAAGCAATGAATTCTTGTGATCTTATAATATATAGGACATCTTAAAATGACATGCTCATTTTTTTTGACTTCCTGGAGATGGCAAAGCTAACATATCTTATGCATTTGTGGGATGTGGTGTTCTGACTCAACGTGTAACTAATGAAATCAAGCCCTCTACTGATTGAGGTGGATTTGAAGGCCGTGTGATTGGTGACATTGAATGTTATTCAAGACAAAGAATGTTGCTGCCCTTCAAATTTCCATTGTGTGTGAACCAATAAGATTAATTTCGATATAGCTACGGGAAGAGAAGAAATTAGGAATAAGATGTGATAGTTTGGTCTCACAAGTAGAAGTATAAGAGGAGACATACATGTTTGCGATATGAGGGGAGGAGGCGGTGGGGAAGATTGTGAAGAGGGAAAAGTCCTTCCATTAAGGGTATTAGTGAGGGTTAGGTGGCTAGAGACCTAAATATCTTATGAGACACAAGGGAAAGGTTGGCTAGACTCTAGAGAAGGTTTGTCAAGGTTACACTACCCTACAAACTAAAGATTATGCAATTTGATATTTTGTGTTGGTATAGAAAGGATATTATATCAAAATGAGCCTCTACTAGAGAATCTACTTTATCTATAGTGATGGTAAAGGAAGTTTTCCCATTTCTACAACTACAATTTGTTGCTTGTTCTAGTTGGACCTTAGACATGATTGTTGAACTTATTTATAACATTTCCAACAATTTTCATAACATATACAAACTTGGACTTCCTAGGGATGCATACCTTTTGTGTAGCCAAAATTTCATCTTCTAATTTCTAAAATAGAAAGTTTCCAAAATGTTTTTGACAAAAACAAGACAAGAACTAGAATTAATGATGACTAGTTAGAGCTAACAATCGAGGCGTTGGGGTAAGATTAGTGTAAGGGTAGTTCACGTTTTTATTGTTGTTCTCTTGATAATCTTTACCCTTCCCATAAATGCATGCACAATCTTTTTTTATCTTCTACAAAAGTTCGAACTTTAGGAAAGAGAGATTTATAACAACTAGCAAAACGAAGGTTTGCTTTGACATTTTTTAATTTCACAATACATTAACACATGGTCTTACAAGTGTTGCATCAACATGTGATGTCATGCAATGATTTGACTAGCTTGGATACTTAAGTGTACTCAACCCGTCGTATTGAATATTCAAATTTGATTAACATATCCAAATTTCATGTCTAGCCAAGATTTGTTTGTGTTGAAGGTATTTTCCCACTAGTGGCATTTAGATGTTTCTTTGTTTACAAGTAGTGTTGGGATCTTGGACTGTTTGTAGATATTTGTTTGCTTACAAGTTTGTTGGGTACATGGAGTGTTTCCTTCAAGTCCTCAATAAACGAAATGTCTTTCTTATCGTTCATCCTTTTCGTTTTCCGCTTCTTCTGGCTTTTCCTCATAATGTATACAGATTTGATCAAGTCTTGCAACACTAAAATGAACTTTATGTTTTATGATAGATCCCTTCCCTTCTCTGTACTATTTAAGCACTGCACCCTTTTCGCCCCAAGGTCATCTTTTGTTGGGTCTCTCTCGTACGTGACTTTGCCTTTGGGTGAGAGATGTACCCCTATATTGCATATTCAATGCATTACACAATTCTTTTTTTTGCAAACTTGTTTCTCCCTGATCATCATTCAATATGAGTATTGAGTTATTTTTAATGGCTATTGCAAGCATCATTATTATTGCGATGTTTCGATTCTTTTGATGAAATGATAATATTGCTTGCAAATATCACAATATTTTCTTCCCTGAAAATATCATGATATTCTCTTAGATATCATGATCTTATCACATAACGAACACAAAACATACTTGACCAAGGAAAAAAGCACATAAAACCATTTTTTTGACCATTTTCTTTCAATATTTTTTGCATTTTTGTATATACACAATTTTTTAATTTTGCTGATATTTTCTTTTCGGACCTTCAACAATAGATATAATGTTTCCAACACTGTTTTTATCTTTATTGTTATGCACTAATAAATATAGGACCTTTTACGATGTACCATAGCAGAATCTTAGTTGCCAAATCAGCCATTTTGGTCAATTACCCTGTTTGGTGATTCCTCAACATCCTTAAGTTATTGAAAGAAAAGAAAGCATTAAGGTGTTTGTCTCTTTTAAGAGGGCTTCAAACCTGTTTAGGTTTGATCCACCCCCTCCCCAATCGCATTAGTGTTTGCAAGTTATCCTCCACTAACATTTTGCTAAAACCTTCCATAAATACTAGAGATTGTTTAATCAATAGTCCATTACATTAAAGTAGATTACGTGGAGTTTCTCATAATCCCCTCTTTTAGTCTGTAATACATTTCCTTATAAAGTCTATGAAAAGATCCTTATTTTTCGCGATCCATGTGATTGCCTTATCCAAATTTGACTTACCTACTATTCTTGGTGGAATCCAATTTTGTTTACCTTGCATTGTGCTCTTATGGGTCTAACCCTTATTAGAAAAAAGGGCTAAGAAGTCTTGGATTCCACCAAGAAGGGGAGATAATGGCAAGAAAGCTTGATTCTTACGAGACTCACTCAAAGAACTTACAAAATGATAAAGCTAATTGGGGCGAGAAAATGGGATGTGATTTGGAATGTCAGGGCATTGATTTGAGACTCACCTTTGCCAAGTTTTTTTTTTCTCAATTGATGAAATCATGTTTGGAGCAGCTCTCAGGCATACATAGTCCTGCCCGAGATTGGACTGTGGGACTTGTGGGGACGAAACCTCCACATGTAGTTGTTGGATCACAACCTCAAGACTCACCTTTGCCAAGCTAGTGTAGGCCTTGGTCTATTCCATCCATCTCTTAATGCTAGATCACAAATCCTTGATTTAGCATTGCAATTGAAATATGGAATTGTGGTGGGTCACTCTCTTTCTCCCATACTTCCTTTGATGATGTGATTCATGGAATTGGCACCTTGCAATTGCATTAAGAGGGTACACTCATTATTATGCTTTCAAAACATATTCACACAAAGAAAATGGTTATGCACTCTATTGTTTTAGTTGAGTTTGAAACTTGAGACCTTGTTGCAGAGGATTCAACTCATGGTGAACTCCCAATCAGGCCTTAGTAGATATCTTTACTTACAACTCCAATTTTCTTTGCAATTTGGTAGACAAGATGTCATAAATAGTTCATCTCAACTATATATGTAGAACTTGAGTGAAAAGACCATTTCATCTCAAGGTGCTAGACTTCTCTTGTCCAAAAATTGATCATAAATATTGAGAAGTTTACTCCTATGCCTACATGCGCTTCAAAGACAACGCCATTTGTAATCCAGAGTAAGCTAGCTTCAGTTACATTGCGCTTGAAAGTATGTATGTAGAACTTGAGTGAGAAGAGCATTTCATCTCAAGGTGCTAGACTTCTCTTGTCCATTAATTGATCATAAACTAAGTCACCTGACACTGGGATTCGAGATTTGACGGATACAGGGATTCGAGTGTCGGATACAGACACGTTGACCCCCATAACAGGACACGTTTGGATACATTATATATTATTTTATTAAAATATATCTATCTATATATATTAAAAATTAGATATTTCTTACACAAAGTCTCATTCATGATACAAATTCATTGATTCAAACATAGATCTTCATCTAGATGTATGTTTTACAAATTAACATTATGCATACAAAATTACAAATACAATTGTGACATAAATGATAAATTATAAATTTATAATACATATTCAATTTCATCAATGATCAAATAGGAGAAAGACAAGATAGTAAGATAAAAATATTGTAGTTTTATCATTAAGTCATCAAAATCAAAATGTGTTACTGTTTACATAGGTAGTGCAATGCCAATGGAAAATAGAAATAGCAAATACAAAACAACTACAACTACAAGTTTACAAGCCTCAATGTAGTAGGTAGCTCATGACTCATGAGTCATCAATCCTCATAGTCATCAACAAAATCAACATCATTGTCCTCATCATCATGGTCACCACTGCTCTCCTCCACTGCATCCCCCTCCTCTATATCCAAAGTCATCTTGTTGGTGTGGAGGATGACCCCTCTATAGTATCACCATCATCAAATATGATAGGCTCTAGCACTCACCTGTTGCTTGAATCTCCTTGAAAATGCTCCCACGCCCTTTGCTCCTTGCTCACAAACACCCACAACAAACCCACAACAAACTAAACAAGTGAATGTGCAAATAGAATGGGAAATATGCCTTTATAACGCCGCACGGGTTCTTGATTTTCGGATTCGTGTCCGAAAATCAGGACATGTTCCAGATTCGAAGTGTCTCGATCGAGACACGTTTCGCATTCGAAGTGTCCCGATCGGACACGACATGTCTCGATTTTCGGACACGAATCCACCCGAATTGTGTCTGATTCGCTGGATTCGGGACACATAGTGTAAGGACCTGTGGTCCTTGGCACGCCCACCGACACGATGTGTGAAGTCGACTTGATGGACGAGCGGCTTGAACGAAGGAAAATATGCGAAGTAAGAGCTCTGGTTTAATATGCGATGAACACATGTAATAATGCGCACAAGAAAGGGGAGCGACTTGGTTTTATAAGGCGTGGGGAGCGTGTAACCATACCCATGGGCCGACCTACACTTGGAATGAAGGCCGACGATGTTGGAGGGCGTTTTGCGATGGAAGTGTAGGGCGTTGGCAAGTCGGCTTGGGCAGCTCGACTTGCCCAACGCACCTTATATATAAAACAATGCGTGAGGCATTTGAACAATGAACAACGAACTTCGCTCATCATCCAACGAAGGAGAAGTGCACAAGACTAAGTGTATCCGCATCAATAAAAGGGAAGGCGCGGAACGGTGATGCGCTCGCTCTTGGGCAAGGCCGCACGAAGGTTAGCACGTTGTCTCGGTTTTGGGTGAGGGCGCGGGTAGGAGTACTCGCCGGTTGGTGAAACCGTGCGAAGTTGGTGAACGGTGGAACGTTGGTGAAGCTGGGTGAATGGTGGAATGTTGGTGAAGCCGGGTGGACGGTGGAACATTAGTGAAGTGAAGTGCGAAGGAAGAGGGTCTCTTGGTGACTTGGTGGAGTCACCCGCTCGTCATGCACGAAAACAAAGTTCGGTTGTGAAGTGCGGAAGGCATCTCGTGTGAGGGCGCGCCCGCCCGACTTGGGCAAGGAAATCTTGGTTGTCACACAGTGGTGTGATGAAGTTGTAAAATTGGCTAAGTATGAAATTTGGTGTTTCCAAGTATACTTGTAAAGCTTTGTAATATTGAAAGACTGTATAATATATTATTCAGGGAGACTCATTGTTTAGGGAGTTGCACCTCCCTCTATACTATGCAATTGTGTTCCCTTGTATAATTGCTGTTGATAATGACTGTGTATGGGTGTTCATTGGTATAAAGGAAAACATAATAATTACTTGGTTGCGAAACACAAACTAAGTAGGATAAGTGGTTAGGCGTAGTCCACGAACATAAGTATTGGTAAAAAGAAAGTGTTCGGTGGTGCCGCATCTCGCTAAGTACAGTTGGAAGACTACCGAGGCTTCGGCGTTGTGACGGGTGGTATCAGAGCTAGTCAGAAGACTTTGAGGGGTCTTGTAGGAAGCTGGGTGAAGCAAGTGTGCAAACACTTGGAAAGTGGTGACAGTGAAGTAGGTACTTGTAGGTGAAGGAAGCTGTTTCACATACAAGTGGAACAAGGGCTGGTTCATGGTTGCTGGCATCTTGGTGAAGCTGTTGGATGGTTGAAACTAGATCGCAAAGAAGGAAACTGTTAGCAATGGTAGGTGAATCTCAGGTTGTGTCTAGTCATGGTGCGAAGGATGCTACTATGGCATTCATTGAAAAGGTGTTGGAAAGGATGGACGACTTAGAGGCTTACTGGACTAAGAAGATGGACTTGGTCGTGAAAGATCAAGAGGCCAATTCGAAGATGAGGGAAGAGCTCGATGAACTCCGGACTCAACACAAGTACACTGATCTTTTGTGTACACAACTTGAAGTAAGGGTCAAGGAGATTGAAGAGGCAAGAGACCGAGGCTTGGCAGAGATCGTGGACTTGTAAAAATCTCTTGACGAAGCCAGAGATGAGATCGCGGTGTTGAAGAAGGCCGCGAGGCATAACTCAGGTGTAGGAGTGCCTCATGTGAAAGTCAAGGAACCCGAATCTTATGATGGTACAAGGAGTGCGAAAACTCTTGGCAACTTTCTATGGGACATGGAGCAATACTTGGAACGATTGGGTCTATCTGATGATGAGACAAAGCTGAAGGTAGCTGCTCAGTTCTTGACAAAGGATGCTAAGATGTGGTGGCAAAGGAGGATGGATTAGATTGTCAATGGCAGTGCTGGTGATATTACTTCGTGGGATGAGATGAAGAAGGCTTTGCAAACCCATTTTAGTCCTCAGGATGAAACGTGGGAAGCAAGGATGAAGATAAAGTTCATAAAGCAGACAGGTTACCTCAGACATATTAGCGGGAGTTTGCAAGTGCGGTTCTGGAACTTCTTGACATGGCGGAGAGGGACAAGGTGTTCAACTTCATTATTGGATTGAAGCCTTGGGTACGCAATGAAGTGAAGAGGTAAAAGATTAAAACACTTGAGGAAGCTTTTGCTGCTGTGGACAGGTTGGTGGAGCATTATGATGAGACTTCTGATGATAGGAAGAAGAAGTCCGATAAGCCGAAAGAGAAGAAGAAGGATGATGCTTCGAAATCGGATGATAAATCGAAGACGAAGAAAGCCTTGAAGTGTTGGATGTGTGCTGAACCACATACGGTGAAGAATTGCCCTTCTAGACCGAAAGTGGCTGCAATTGCACAATCTAATGCGAAGAATGAAGAAGCGTCTGTGGGGATGATGCAGATACTTGGTGCTGCTGCTGCTACGGAGGTGATCTCTCGGAGGGATCCTGAGAGGAACAGTTTGGAGTATGGTTGGATGAAGGTTGGGAGTGCTGATATACTCACTATGGTGGATAGTGGGGCTACTCACAACTTCATGGGTGAAGATACTGCGAGAAGGATTGGGCTGAAATTTGTACTGGTGAAGGCACAAATGAAGACAGTCAATTCTCCTCCTGATTGTGTTCTTGGTGTAGCTGAAAAGATGGACACAACACTAGGTGAGTGGACAGGGAAGTTTGACTTCACTATAGTGCAGATAGATGACTATGAAGTTGTGTTGGGAATGGAATTCCTGAAACAATTCGATGCTATGATTGTTCCATATTTGAAGACGCTGTACATTTACGATGGAAGGGAAGATGTACCCATTGGTGTTCCAACCATTGGTGTGACAATGCCTAATTGTAAGTTGGCAGTGATGCAAATGGAGGATGAGAAGTGAATGGAGGATATGAGTAAGCGGTAGTCTACGGTTGAGACAAAGCTTACCGAGCAGTCATTGATCATCATGACACTTTTTGATAGTATCTTGGATTTGTTAAGAAGGCTAGAAGTGGTTGAGGATGATGGTGATGATGATGAGGCATATGTGAGGCCGAATGTCCGAGAGGAGGATCGGGTCACTTATCTACAGAGGATGGAGATAGAAAATCCTGACAGATGGATTGAGATGATTAGTGAGGGTGAGCCTTCAGGCTCTACTCCCTCCACATCTTCTTAGATGACAAAGAAGATGGGGCTCATTGTTAGCTGCTTATGGCAGTGAGTCCTTAAAACAGGTTGAGCAGGTATGGTAGATGGTGTAGGGATGGCTTGGCATCAAGCATCATGACATGTTGCAGATGGGATGGAGTTTCCATGGACCTGAGCATGGGTGAGATTGTTGGTGAGTCCAGGATGCGGCAAAATTTGAGATAGACTGGTAAAGGCATAAGGATGTTCACTCTCATGGCTTGAGCGTGACAGTTGGATTAGCTACCCAACTAGTTCAAATATGGGGTTTGGAAGTGCACGGAGAGATCCTGGCATCAGGCAGGCAAGGAGGACAGTTCACAGGATGGGACGACACATGATGGAGATGGAAGTTCTACATATGTTGCAGGGATGTTTGCAGTATGTGGAGGAGTTGACATCATGGACCGAGGATAAGACAATTGTTGATGTTGACTTGGTGGATGGCTACCAGGATGGTATGTTGTCGAGGACGACAATGATTTCAGGTGGAGGAGGATGTAAGGACCTGCGGTCCTTAGCACGCCAATCGGCACGATGTGCGAAGTCGACTTGGTGGACGAGCGGCTTGAACGAAGGAAAATATGCGAAGTAAGAGCTCTGGCTTAATGTGCGATGAACACATGTAATAATGTGCACAAGAAAGGGGAGCGAATTGGGGTTTTATAATGTGTGGGGAGCGTGTAACCATACCCACGAGCCGACCTACACTTGGAACGAAGGCCAACAATGTTGGAGGGCATTTTGCGATGGAAGTGTAGGGTGTTGACAAGTCAGCTTGGGCAACTTGACTTGCCCAATGCACCTTATATATAAAACAATGCGTGAGGCATTTGAACAACGGACAATGAACTTCGCTCATCATCCAACGAAGGAGAAGTGCGCAAGACTAAGTGTAGCCGTAGCAATAAAAGGGAAGGCGCAGAACGGTGATGTGCCTGCTCTTGGGCAAGGCCGCACGAAGGTAGCACGTTGTCTCGGTTTTGGGTGAGGGCGCGAGTAGGAGTACCCGCCGGTTGGTGAAACTGTGCGAAGTTGGTGAATGGTGGAACGTTGGTGAAGTCGGGTGAACGGTGGAATGTTGGTGAAGTCGGGTGAACGGTGGAACGTTGGTGAAGCCGGGTGAATTGTGGAACGTTGGTGAAGCCGGGTGCGAAGGAAGAGGGTGTCTTGGTGACTTGGTGGAGTCACCCGCCCGTCGTGCATGAAAACAAGGTTCGGTTGTGAAGTGCGGAAGGCAGCTCGTGAGGGCGCGCCTGCCCGACTTGGGCAAGGAAATCTTGGTTGTCACACGGTGGTGTGATGAAGTTGTAAAATTGACCAAGTATGAAACTTGGTATTTCCAAGTATACTTGTAAAGCTTTGTAATATTGAAAGACTGTATAATATATTATTCGGGCAGACTCATTGTTCAGGGAGTTGCCCCACTTTATACTTTGCAATTGTGTTCTCTTGTATAATTGCTGTTGATAATGAATGTGTATGGGTGTTCATTGGTATAAAGGAAAACATAATAATTACTTGGTTGCGAAACATAAACTAAGTAGGATAAGTGGTTAGGCGTAGTCCACGAACATAAGTATTGGTGAAAAGAAAGTGTTCGGTGGTGCCGCACCTCGCCAAGTACGGTTGGAAGACTACCGAGGCTCCAGCGTCGTGACACGTAGGGCCTGAGGGACGAATCCCGTTTCATAGATCCTAAATATTAAGAAGTATACCAAATTACCCCCTTAGAGTTCTGCTTTAACGACCCCCGTCTCACTAAGAGGAGTATTAATAGCGCTATCATGGTAGAAATTTACAAATCCTACTTGAATGCAACATGGACTGAACAAAAAATCCCCCCAACTCCTACACTTCATCATGACTTCTACGCCTACATGCGCTTCAAAGATAACCCCATTTGTTATCTAGAGTAAGCCAACTTCGGGAACATTGTGCTTGAAACTATGTATGCAGAACTTGAGTGAGTAGACCATTTCATCTCAAGGTGCCCTATCTATGATTCTATTATCAAATTTGTGGTCATTATCATTACTTGTTCAGAGACTCTAATGACTTGGTGTAGTGTTTTCACGTAGCATGAGGAACATAGTTATATTGTTACTCTGCTGCGTGATATGCATTGCATCTATTAGAAAATTGAGAAAGATCATTTTGCATTGCTAATTCTAGACCTGTCACCTCTCACTTCGACCCTCTAGATGGCTCTGGTCTAGAAGCATCATCATGAACAAATCTAAGGAAAAAAACCAAGACACATTGAGTGGATGGCAGGAATCTGATCACATGTTCTTAGTGTTGGGTGTTAGGAGAGTTGATTGTTGACATCATTGATGGTTGGCGATCCAAATACAAAGATACACCACAAGAGCAAATACATATATATAATCAAAGAATATATCATGAGTGAGAAAAATAGAAAATTCAAATATGTAAATACATTTCACTCCTTAATACTCTTACAAACTTGGAAATGCAGACTGTTATGAAAAACTTGTCGAAAAATGGCAGTAATGGGATGAATTTTCTTGAATAAAATTTCATTTCTGACCTTTCTAAAGTAATATAGCTTGCTGTCTGCTCCATTTGCAACTCTATTTTTGTTGAAATATTTCTTGCTGTTCCTTTTACTTGCTGCTCATTTTCTGCTTTAATTTCTCTTTCCTTTTGCTGCTAAACAATCTCATTTATAGCTGAAATATCTTTTGCTGTCCCATTCTATTTGTTGCTGAAATTTTGAGCAAATCAAGATGTCTTCTCCTACTCTAAGAATGAAGAGAAGATGGTTGATGCTTCAAACTTCTTCCCTTGGAAGGGCAAATTGGATGTTACTCTTGAGGAACATGATGTTCTAGAGTATGTTGAAGGAGAGGTAGCAGAACCAGTTGAAAAATCCAATGCTGCTGTCAAGGCCAAATACAAGAAAGGAGAAGTCAAGGCTAAAAAGATTATCCATGACTCTCTTGGAGACCACCTCATTGCGTCGAGAGGTGCTCTCTAGCCTAGTATGGTAGCGATGTTGTAATGTAATGTTTAAGATTTTGACTAAGTCAAATTACATAAAAATAAAAAATAAAATAAAAAGATTAATGTAATGTAAAGATTTTAACTTGGTCAAAATAAAAATAAAAATAACGAACTAAAACTAACCCTATAAAAATAAAATAATAATAAAAATAAAAATGGCCCATGGTGTTGAGAACCCATGGTGTTAATGTGCAATGTGGCCTATTTAAATGGAGAAATTAAACCATCCTAGATCCATCTTAACCCCAGATCTACCAAGGGCCGAGAGGAATCAAATCTCTTTGATATGCAAAGCTCCTTTTAGAGTGAAAAGAGATTTGATCCCTCTTGATGCTTGGTAGATCCAGAGTGAAGATGGATCTAGGCTGGTCACTTATGTCTCTAATTTGAAGAAAGCCAAATAAATGTATGACAATCTGATGTTAAGATGAACAGAGGAGAAACCATTCAAGCATACTTCATGAGGATATCAAAAATCAAAGATTAGTTGTAAACTTCTGGTGAAGCTGTTTCTGATAAAGAACTAGTACTGATTACGCTTGGAGGTCTTCTTTTTTCTTGGGAAACTTTTATTACTACTATTAGTAATAATGAAAAGTTTCCTACATTTGATGAGCTTATGGGAAAGTGCAGTTAAGAAGAAGCCAAAATGATTTCTAGAGAGAGAATTCCCAAGCATGAGGATGGAGAATCTACTGCCTTTGTTGTATAAGGAAAAAAGAAGAAAGGAAGAAGAGGATTGCATTATCTGAGAAAGTCTGCTCCCGACAACTCCTTTTAATGGACCAAAGACTTATCAAAAGTCCAATGCTACAATTGTTGCAAGCATGGCCACTATGCTCGTGACCGTTCATAAAACAAAAGAGCATCAAAATCCAACTTCGACAATCATTCCAACAAATCTGATTACATAAGAAGAGGAGAAGCTCCTTCTGCTCGCAGAGGAAACTACCGTTCCTCAGGGAACCAAATGTATGATAATACTGCTGCTGAGACTTAATCAAAGTACTTTCTTGTTTCTACTTTTTTCTAGTTCATCTCTTGCAAATTCTTGTGATAGTTGGTTGGTTGATAGTGGTGCTTCAAGGTACTTTACTGGTTACAAAGAAGTACTCTCTAATCTAGTTGAGAGGGAGACAAATTTGAAGATCATTCTTGGAGATAACTCTTCATATCCCACAAAGGACCCTGGTTCCGTTTCTTTCCATATGGATCAAGGTAAAACTTTGATTGTTCAAGAAGTTTTATATGTACCGAGTTTAAAGAAGAATCTTGTGTCCATATCAACTTTGGAAGATAAAGGAATGAAAATTGCTTTCATAAATGGTAAAGTTCTCACTTGGCCATCGAGATCCAACATGAGTGATGCCCTCACTCTGGGATCTAGATGTGAAGATCTATACAAAATCAATGGAAGACCTATTCATGCACTAATCCATGACATCAATCTTCAAAGTGAACTTTGGCACCGAAGGTACGCTCACTTGCACTACAAAGCATTACCAGTGTTGTTAAAAGCGCGATTAAATCGCGCTTTTTTCAAAAAATCGCGCTTTTTTCCCTAGCCCGATTTAATCGCGCTTTTTATAAGAAAAAAGCGGCCTAAATTTTTTTGTCGCTTTTTTGGGAAAAAAGCTCAGGCTGGCAGGGCAGTGCAATTTATAATGAAAAATTGAAAAAAAATGAAAAAAATGAATATTTTTGTACCAAACGATTTTTTCCCGCTTTTTTCCGTTTTTTTCCCGATTTTTCCGATTTTTTCTGCTCTTTTCCCCGCGCCGATTTAATCCCGCTCGCGCTTTTAACAACATTGAGCATTACCTCATGTGAGAAAGATGGTTTCTGGAATGCCGAAAATCAGATCTAATCATGATGGCATTTGCCAAGGATGTGCAAGTGGAAAGCAAGTAAAGGGACCATACCCTTCAAACAAAAGTAGAACTTGTCAAGTATTGCATCTTGTACATTCTGATTTATGTGGACCAATGTTGTTAAAAGCGCGAGCGAGATTAAATCGGTGCGGGGAAAAATCGGGAAAAAAGCGGAAAAAAGCGGGAAAAAATCGTTTGGTACAAAAATATTCATTTTATTTTCAATTTTTCATTATAAATCGCACTGCCCTGCCAGCTTGAGCTTTTTTCCCAAAAAAGCGCGTTTAAAAAAAAAAACACGTTTTTTTTTTTTTTAAAAGCGCATTTTTTCCCAAAAAAGCGCGTTTTTTTCCCAAAAAAGCGGCAAAAATAATTTAGCCCGCTTTTTTCTTATAAAAAGCGTGATTAAATCGGGCTAGGAAAAAAAAACGCGATTTTTTGAACAAAGCGCGATTTAATCGCGCTTTTAAAAAAACTGATGTGGACCAATGCCTATAACTTCTCTTGGTGGTTATTTGTATTATATTATCTTTGTGGATGATTTTCTTGCAAAACATGGATTTATTTTCTGAAAAATAAAATTCAAGCATTTAACATGTTCAAAGATTACAAAGCTCTAGTAGAAAAACAAATTGGAAAGCAGATCAAAATTTTCAGATTTGAGAATGGAGTAGAGTTCACTTCCAGTGATTTCATTGATTTCTGCAAAGAAGTTGGAACCAGAAAAAAGATCACTGTACCATATAACCCAGAATAAAATGGTGTGGCCAAGAGAAAGAAATGAACTATCGTGGAAGTGGTCAAAGCTATGTTGCATGATTAGAAATTGCCAAAATTTTTGTGGGGAGAAGCTATGAACACAACTGTCTATGTCCAAAATATATATCCTCACCATGCCCTAAACAACAAGACTCCTAAAGAAGTCTTCATTGGCAAGAAGCCTGAAGCTGGGCACTTGAGGATCTTACATTGTCCTGTCTATTTCCATGTCCCAAAAGAGAAAACGAACAAATTGGAAGCTTAAGGTAAGAAAGGTATGGTTGTTGGTTATTGTGAGAATTCTTAAGCTTACAAAATATACGTACTTGGTCAAAGAAATATATAATTTAGTAGGGATGTAACATTTGATGAAGATGCAGCTCTTGGAAAAGCAAGAGACACTCCTCTTCCTCTTGCTAATGTTGATAGTCAAGATGATGTATTTGAAATACAAGAAGATCCTGAAGCTAAAACTAATGTTGTTGGTGAACCCATGGAGCGTATGGATCCTCCTCCATGTGGTCCTTCTAAAAGGAGACCTTTATGGCTTTGTGACACTTTTCAAGATGCGGATAAACATGTTGCCCCCAGAGGAACTTTTAGAGAAAGCAAGAAACCTTGCTAGTTCTGAGGATATGTTGTAGCCATGAGCAACATTATTCAAGTTGAACTGTGCACTTTTGAAGAAGTTGTAAAGGCCCAAGTGTGGAAAGATGCAATGGTTGAAGAATATGAATCCATCGATCATAATGATGTATGGGAAGTGGTACCGAGACCCCAAGGTAAATTTGTTGTATCTTCTAAATGGTCGTATAAAATTAAACATGGTGTTGATGGAAATATTGAAAAATATAAAGCTTGATTTGTGGCTAGAGGTTTCTCTCAGAAAGAGGGAATAGACTATGACGAAATTTTTGCACCTGTTGCTCGTTACACCACCATATGATCTATTGTAGCTCTAGCTGCTAGCCAAGGATGGTCTCTTCACCAAATGAATGTGAAGGTTGCTTTTGTGCATGACTTCTTTAAAGAAGTATTTGTGGAGCAACCACAAGGCTTTGAAGTACACGATCCAAAAACTCATGTATGTAGTAGGCTGAAGAAAACCCTCGATGGTTTGAAGCAAGCTCAAGGAGCTTGGTATGCTCGTATAGATAACTTCTTGATGAAGCTTGGTTTTACCAGAAGCAATGCGGATCTAAATCTTTACTTTAAGATAATCCAAGGTATGCCTTTGATTTTGGTATTGTATGTCGATGATTTATTTCTGACTAGTAGTGAACCTCTTATTCTCCAGTGTAAGAGGGAGTTAACTTCTGAATTTGAAATGAAAGATCTTGGTTTGATGCACTAATTTTTGGTTCTGGAGGTATGGCAAAAATCTGATGAGATTTTGTTTTCTCAAAGAAGATATGTTGTCAAACTACTAGAAAGGTTTTGCATGACTAAGTGTAAGTCCATGAATACTCCAATGGAAATGAATTTCAAGAAGTTGCAGGAACCGATTTGGCTAATCCTTCTAATTACCGTCAAGTGATTGGGCCAATGATGTTCCTAGTGAACACTAGACTAGACATGATTAAGTCTGCTCATGCACACTGGGTTGTTGCAAAGCATTTGTTGAGGTAGCTGCATGGGACCATCAATCTTGGATTGAAATATACCGCTAAAGATGTAAGGTTACATGGATACTCTGGTGTTGATTGGGCTGGTAACTCTACTGACAAAAAGAGCACATCAAGGTGTTGCTTTAGCTTAGGATCTGCCATGATATCTTGGATGAGCAGAAAGCAAAAGTCTATTGCCCTTAGCACGGTTGAAGCAAAATACGTTGCTGGTAGTATGGCTAGTTGTGAGGCAATATGACTAAGGAAGCTCTTTGGAGAGTTGTATGAGCACGACTGAAGCAAAATACGTTGCTGCTAGCATGGCTAGTTGTGAGGCAATATGGCTAAGGAAGCACTTTGGAGAGATGTTTGAGCAAGTATTGGATACTAAAATAATTCATTGTGACAATAAGATTGGGATTCAACTTGCTAAAAATCCCATGTTCCATGACAAGTCTAAACACATTGAGATCAAATATCACTATATTCGGGATATGGTGCAAAGAGGAGCAGTAGGACGCCATCATATAGCTACTGATGACTAGATTACCGACATTCTTGTGAAAATTCCAAAATTGGAATCCTATTGCAGCAATTGATATTATTTCTCCTAATTGCTAATTAATTAACAATTTATCTGCTATGATAAATATTGAAATTAATACATTGCAACCTTCACAAATAAAATATTGCAGAAAAATAATGTGCTGGAAACTGAGAAATGCTAGCGCACATAAAAATAACACAATTATTTTCGGATAAAAGTTCTTGGAAAAACCCAACTTGGGAAAATCGGTGCAACAACTGAGGGTTTTAGTATTAAGCAGAAGTGACAAATTTTGAGTACAGTTGGATGCCAAAATCGGGCAATCCTACAGAGAAAAGTACTAGCAAAAATCTAGTGAGGAATTTTCCTCACCTCACAGGAAAACTCCCGGCACGACTTGCCTTCAGAAATTTGGCCCTTTGACCCTCTATCTCAGTGTTTGCACTGCTTTGCGCAGCCTGCTAGACGTCTAGCATTAGACTGGTCTCTGATGAAGTCATTTTGACCTCTGCTGACTAGAAAGATGTTTCTCTGACACTCTGGGACTCCTTCCCTGCCTCTAGAACTGAAGACGTCTCTTCCTCTCAACAAATCGATTCTGCCTCTAGAGGCTGCTGCACTACCCCAATGTCAACGTCTCTGTGGCTCTTCTACCTCTCTGCAAATGCACTCGCTGGATCTAGAATGCCTCCTCCATCTTCATTGTCTCTGCCCCTCTCTCATTGCTTTGATCTCTTGCTCTCTCCGACAACTGATTGCTGCTACTCTTGAAATCGGTCTGCCAAGAAATCGAACTGCTCAAGTATATTCTTCATCACCACATCAACCTCCTCTTATAATCCTTTGTTGGAGCACCAATGACCATGATTAAAACTTAATCAATGACTAGGATCATCTCTGGATCGATCCGAGTGAGTTTTTAGATGATTAGGAAATAATTAAAAAATGGTTAATAATCTAACTAAGTCATTACTAGGCGGAATTTCTAGAAACTTTTTTTGGGTTTTTGAGATCTCATGTATCTTGGTCTCTCTACAAAATTTCGTGGCTAGAACACATTTGATGCTACAAAAACTAACACTCCTTAGTGAGGAATATGTTCTAGTGCTATTGCACCCCCTGTAGCAACACCCTGTCTTTGCATCATCTCTTGTCACATTGTTGATGTCTGACCATATTGCCTACCAACCACTATGCAACCCTGATATAAGCTACATCTGTGCTGCTGTTGACCCTGTTGAATTGCTGCCAACATTGCATCTGCACACAACTCCCTCTCAGTTGTTGTTGCTGCAACTGAAAAGCATCCAAAATACTGAATCAATTGTGATCAATATAATGCTTCTGTCACCCAAGTCTCTAACTGTTGCTAGTATCCGCACTGTCACTAAAGAATCTGTGTTGCTGCTGACTATGCACTGCTGCCAACTCTGCACTACACTCCCTAGCATCTGATTGCTACTAGTCTCTTAACTGTCTCTCTGGCATCTGACTGCGTCAACTGTCACTGATCCATCTCGCTACTGAATACTATGGGCCCCCGTAGTAAGGTATTGATCCATGAGGTGGACTCCTCAAGGATCTTGCCCATCTGTAGCGCTTTGGGGCTTCAACACCGAGTCACCCCACCTCACTCCTGGAGGTATATTAGCAAACATGGAGAAGTCTTCCTCCAGCTTGGATGATAGCATATTGATCTCTGCTGAAGCTGCCTGTTGGTCTTGCTTCTCTTCCTTGCCCTTCTTCCTGAGAGGACACTGGGTATTGTGGTGACCAAGCTCACCACATCTGAAGCACTTGACCTTTGATGGGTCCTTCTTCTTCTTCCTCTGCTTCTCCTTTCCCTGACTGGGACCCTTAGATGCAAGGACCACATTCTCCTCCTCCACTTGCTTCGATCCGCTGTTGCTACCACTAATGGAACTCTTTAATAGAGCTTGTCTCAACGTCCCATGCTGTAAATTGGCCCACATCTTGTCCCACCTTGGCAAGGTATCTCTGCCCAAGATACTTTGGACGAATACCTGCCACTCCTCTGAGACATTGTTGAGTGCCACTCACATTAGCTCCGTGAGTTCAGGCGCTACCCCAACAATTGACAACTGGTCTTGGGCCTCTTGAATCCTAATGAGGAAGGGATCTATGCCTTCCCCCCTTTTGCATCTTGATGCATCTCAACTTCTCCTCTAAGTACATCTTTTGTTGCTCGAACCTACCCTAGTATAGCGTGGAGAGAGTCTCCCACATCTCTTTGGCCATTTTCTTGGCCACTATATGTGAGACAATATGATCCCAGACTCTGTCTAGGATCAACCGCTTCACCTGTGCCATCTCCTTTTTGTACTCTTTCGGCTGATCTGCATCTGTGGGAACTGTTACCACCACATCAATATAGGCTTTCAGGTCATATTCATCTAGAAGGAAGGACATCCTTGCTTCCAGATGATGTAGTTGGAAGCTCCATCTTATTTGTCCTAATCATGAAGCCCAGCAGCAACCATCTCAATGATCTGTCGAAAACTTACTCTTTCCTTCGACTCAACTGTTGCATTGCTAGTCACACTCCCTTCTCAAGTGAGAAGATCTGCTCACAATGGCTGTTGATCTGCAAGGAAAAATAGAACTTCTTGTGACTAGAAGTTCCTTGAGGAAAAATTTTCCCTCTGTGTGTGCTCTTCCCTCTTCCACCCGATGTTAGCTTTGTTCTAGCATACTTCTACAAAACCACACTGTCTAGCTAGAGATTTGGCCAACGAAAGTATTGAGCTGCTCCCTCTGCCTTTGGAATCACTTGATCTAGAGAGATCGAATCTTTCTGCCCCACTCATAAAAGTCGAACCCCCACAAGTAACTCAGTCTTATGGCAGTCATTTTGCGCTGCCCTTGGGAATTTCGTCCCTCTGCCCACACTGAGCAACATAATTCCTTTGTTTCGCTTTTGAGCTCTTCGACTAATCAATTGCGCTTTGATACCATGTGAAAATTCGAAAACTGGAATCCTATTGCAGCAATTGATATTATTTCTCCTAATTGTTAATTAATTAACAATTTATTTGCTACGACAAATATCGAAATAAATATACTGCAACCTTCACAAATAAAATACAACGGAAAAATAATGCGCTGGAAACTGAGAAATGCTAGTACACACACATAAAAATAACACAATTTTTTTTTGGACAAAAGTCAAAACCCAACTTGGGAAAATCGATGCAACAACTGAGGGTTTTATTATTAAGCAGCAGTGAGAAATTACGAGTATAATTGGATGCCGAAATCTGGCAATCCTACAAAGAAAAATACTGGCAAAAATCTAGTTCACCCTATAGGAAAACTCCCAACACGAATTGCCTTCAGAAATTTGGCCCTTTGACCCTTGCGTTAGCCTTTGTGATACTCTGTGCAACTTGTTGGACGTCTAGCCTCATATTGGTCTCTGATGAAGTCATGTCTAGCCTCAGATTGGTGTCTGATGAAGTCGTTCTGCCCTCCGCAGACTATAAAGATGCTTCTCTGGTACTCTGGGACTCCTTCCTTGCTTTTGGAATTGAAAACGTCTCTCCCTCTGAGCAAATCGATCTTGCCTCTAAATGTTGTTGCGTTGCCCTAGCATCAACCTCTCTGCAAATGCACTCGTTGGATTTGGAATGCCTCCTCCAGCCTCACTCTTTGCCCCTCTCACTGCTTCGATCTCTAGCTCTCTTTGGCAACTGACTGTTGCTACTTTGGAAATCTATCTGCCAAGAAATCGAACTGTTCAAGTGTATTCTCCATCACCACATCGACCTCCTCTTATAATCCTCTGTTGGAGCGTCAACAACCAAGATTAAAACTTAATTAATGGCTAGGATCATCTCTGGATCGATACGAGTAAGTTTCTAGATGATTCTCGCCTTAACTTAATTAAGACTGATTAATTAACCATATTTCCTAGTTTAGACTTAGGAAATATTTAAAAACTGGTTAATAATCTAATTAAGTCATTTCTAGGCAGAATTTCCGGAAACGAATTTTGGGTTTTGGAGATTTCATGTATTCTAGCCTCTGCACAAAATTTCGTGGCTAGAACACATCCGATGCTACAAAAACTAACAATTCTAACCAAGCCTTTGCCGAAAGGAAAGTTTTTGGTTTTCAGAGAGCAACTTGGATTGACAAATGTGACCCTTCCTAGAGAGGGTGGTCATGGATGATAAGCCTTGGATGTGCGAGATCCTTGTCATGTGTTGACAAGTGCATTCTCCCAAGCAGTGATGAGCCTTGGATGTGCGAGATCCTTTTCATCTGTTGACAAGTGGATCCTCCCAATTGTGTATAGGCTGATGGATATATTTCCCATGCGGTGAATCTTCTTCATTAGATTGTAACATCATTGTCTCAAAGCAAAGATCCTTGTATCAGAAAGAAATTCCTCCCTAGCTGAGAGGGAGTGTTGAAAATTGGCAGCTATGGGATGAATTTCCTGGAACAAAATTTCATTTCTGACTTTTCTAAAGTGATTTTTCTAAAAATAGAAAGTGATGTCTATCTTTGTAACCATGACTGTCCAAAAATAGTAAATCGTCTTCCATCAATTCGTAATCATATATATATATATGATGAAAAATCACTTAACTTGTCCTTAATGATTTTCCAGAAGGCCAAATTCCCAGGGATGTACAGATGAGGGCATGGTCGTTTGCATAGCTTTCCTCGTCAGCAACTTTTTCCAGCCTGATCTTGATATTTACATTTTTTTTTCTGCTTTGGGTTGGCATTCTTTCATCAACTTCTTTAAGGTTGTGATATCTTCCTTTCTGACTCCTATATTCACTTATCTGACCAGCTTGGCCATCCTGCTAAATTTGTGCCTCCTTTGTCTTCTGTGCTACCTGTTAATGCTTATTTAAAGGAGCTTTCCTTCTGACCAGGGATTTAATATGCCAAGAAAAATGGAACCCTTTGTTTAGAAGTTTATAAAGTTTACATCATCCATTGATGCCCAAAAGTTTACAAGGTTTTCATCATCTGTTGATATATATCCAACCATTTCCAGGTGTTTCCAACTCAACAAGAGAGGGGGCAGGCATTGGTGCTGTATCACCCTTGGGCAATGTTGGCATTGCAACAAAGGATGGTATTTTGGGGTCAGCAAATGCTCCAATCCACATGGTAGCAGCTGAAGGTGGCCATTTCAAAGAACAACTATGGCGCACATTTCGAACAATTGCACTTGCATTCCTTTTGATTTCCGGAGTTGGAGCCCTTATTGAGGATCGGGGGATTAGTAAAGGTATTAGTAAGTTTTTGAGCTGTTTTTATGAAAATTACGGATTTAATATTTAATTTTATTATGATGTCTCTTTATTTTTTTAAGCTAATATTTAATGTGGCACCTTTGCGTTTTGTTACTTTTTTAAGGTCTTGGTCTAAATGAAGAGGTGCAGCCAAGCATGGAATCAAACACTAAATTCAGCGATGTGAAGGGTGTAGATGAGGCCAAGGCAGAATTAGAGGAAATTGTTCATTATTTACGAGATCCAAAGGTGAGTCGTGAAATCTATATGCTACTTTTAGAGGATGGTTCTCTTGAAGTAGAGTGATATCTTTCAAAATCAACAAGAGTTAATAAATCAACACACATTTGTCTTGGGTATTGCAGTGACATGGGTTGAAACAAAATATCCTCAATTTGTTTTTCCTTGTATATGTTTGCCTTGTTTTTTTATGCTGGAGAATCCTCTGCAAGAGGATTCAAGAAGCATTTGCTTTGCTGATGTGTGTTTCCCATGCTATACACAACTAAGTTTGGAAAGATGAATTCGTTTTGTATTTATTTCTATTACTATATAAGTGGGTGCATTCATATGCTATTTTGGTGATAAGTTGGTAACCTTACAGTTAACTGTGTGATATTATGCTGAATGATATTTGTATGTTCCATTAATAGAGGTCTAATGGAGTATTTTGGCTATGGAAACATTTAGGCCTAAGAAATATGTTTAATATCTTTCAGTGATTTCTTTTTCAATCTTTGCACCTGTGTAAGGCTTTGCTGTGCATGCCCTAGCTTTTTCTTTAGTTCCGATAAATTTTGTTTTCTTTCACTTATTGGCATTATGTTGTACCCTGAAGATATTTTTATATCAAAAAAAAATCTACATATTTTCTACTATCTTGTGTAACAATTACACTGCTGAACTTCATTTTATAGACTTGAAGTTAGTTTGGAGACATTCTTAACATTTTTTAATAACGCCAAACCATAGACTGGTTTCCACTGCTGTGCTGTTGAACATTTGCTCCATTACTTGTGGATGGTGATATAATTTCTATCTTTGCCAACTTTTTGATGTTAGATTTTCACTGTGAGAGATAAACCCGTTCCATTGGTTGGCTGATGGGTGTTATATCCACCAATGTTGCTTTCCTATATGTGATATGATGGTATATTGATGGAATGTACTCCATTAAGGGGATTGTACCACCAAAATATGTGGCAGCCCACTGATAATTAGGACAAAGTGATCCAATTAAAACTTGTTCATTTTTTGATAATAAGTGAATATTTGACGATATCCATACATTTTCTTAGAAGTTAACTGTTTTTGCAAGATAAATCTAGCTGGTTTTTATTACTTCAGTGGACTAATAGGTTTGGCCTTTACTTACGACTTAAATCCATAAACTGCTATGGACTTTGCCATGATTGGAGTTCTATGATATGCTATAAAATCCTCCTGCAATGTTATCCAGTATTATTTCCTTAAAATGGCCATTGTCTGTGATGTTATTATTGTATGAATGTTAGAAAACCATCAATATTTTCACCATTCTGGCAATATGGTTGTGTCTTTGGCTGAGCATTTGCATCTATGTATGTTGGGATTTGGTGCCTAGAAGTGGACTTGACAATTTTTCATTCATCTATTTTAATCTCTTTGCGACCTATTTAAATGACCAAAATTTTCATCAATGCCACTCATAAATCTCATGGATTACTGGCACTGTCCTTGTTACAATAAAATCTAGCACCCACAAAAGTGTGAAGTCCCAATTACCAATGTGTTAGTTTCATGAAACTTAGGAAGGCTACATATTGTGACTTCAATAGCTCTTGCTCTCTCTTTGGTTGACTCTTCTCCAGCTACAAGGGGGATTCCCTAAGTGATTTATAAATTGTGGTGGATATTCCACTGGAACAGTTCATCACAAGTTACAACAGATTTGCTAAAATTGCTGAAATCTTTACTGTGAATGTTATTCCGCTTAGATCTTAGATTCTTTATTTTCTGATTTTATGCTTAATGAATAAATTAGTTGAAATGTGAGAAATAAGAATTAAAAGAAACATAGTCACCATCCATGATAGACTCAAATTTTGCTTGTAAAGCCCTTATAGGAGAAAACCCAGCCAGAAGGTGAGGTTGCTTTGCTCTCTGACTTCCCAATCCTAGTTGTTCTACTCAACTATGGAACAAATTACAATAGCATGGAATGGAACTCCTACTCCTAGTGGCTCGGTATTTAACAGAGCTTGATAGCCAACTAGGGATAAGGTTTGACTCATTCAACTCTCAACTAGAGTTATGGGTTTGAACCTTCTAGAGTCTTCTTCAAATTCCACATGCAGTTAGCCCCATAGGCATGAGTGATGGGGGTTGATGTGGCATCCACTCGTACCATGTTAGTCAAAAGGATGGGTCAACATGTAGCATTCATAACTTGTGCATATGAATTCCATTTGATGCTATTCTTGCATTGTTGGAAAGATTTTTTAGTGTAGATTAATGCTGAAGCAAGAAAGTTTTGACCCCAGAAAATGCCATTAGATGCCTCAGATGATTTCGGAAGGTTTTAGACCCTAATTCTCCAAATTGGGGATCACTGTGAAAAATGACTATGCACTCTGATTCCTTCAATTCTTCCACTTTGAAAGTGTTGAGATAGATGACAAATAATATTTGATCCAATCCAAATCAAGCCTCCCCATTTAGGGAGGTTTTGGTCCCCAAAAGTTTTACTGAATGAGGTGAGGAAAATTTTCCTCTACTTTCTCCTTGGAGTACAGGTTTGCTTTGCTTGGAAGTTGTCCTTTCAATCGAATTTGCCAACGCTCATGTTGGCCTTGTCTTGTAGTTATGGACCTCTTTTGCGAAATTGTGTTCTCTGCTAGAGCATCTGGTGTTAAGTCCTCTATGGATGGTAGGACTTGCCCTTCCTCTTGATTCAAGATAGAAGGCTCATAGAGTTTGAGGTTCTTCATATTCACTACTGAGTAAATGTGCATGTAGTGGGGCAATTTAGGTCTGTAGGCATTAGCTTCCACCTTTTCCAATATCTCAAAAGAACCATACAACATAGCCTTGATCTTCTTATCATGACCCTGTAATCTTTCCTTGTTCAACTGTAACTGTACTTTGCCACCCACTCTGAATGTCTTCTCTGTTTATATTGATCATGCCCAATCTTAAATTTTCTTGCGACTTCTTCAATATGTCCTATACTTGCAAATGGATTTGCGTAATCTTCTCAACAAATTTATTTGCTTATAATGCATCTTCTGTGAGACCCCCTCCTCAATCCTCCGTGTCGTACATAGACAACATTTAAGGGTTAAAGTGGCAAATATTTATAGCAAGTTTGAAAGAGGGACTTACGGGTGGAAGTATGGGTTGCTCTTTTATAAGAGTGTTGTGTATAGATAAAGTTTCCATCCCAGGTCTTTGGATGCTTCTAATTGAAACCCTTCAAAAGTTGCACCGAGGTCTCGTTGACTATTTCTATTTGCCCATTTTTTTGTGGATGAAATGTGGTTGACCTCTTCAACTTCGTGTCCATCTTCTCCCACAGCGTGGTGGAAATGCACTTAGAAATTTGGTTTCGTTTTCTGAAATGATGCTCCTTGGTGTCCCAAAGTGCACCTAACCTTGTTCAAATAATAAGTTTGATGCTTCTTGTTCTTTGATGGTGTTTTTGCAAGACATGAGAATGGTCATCTTGTTGAACTTGTCAACTACCACAAATAGGTAGTTGTGTCCCTTCTTGGTTGTTGGTAATACTTCCACAAAATCCATGGAAATGCTTTCCCAAGGATGAGTGGATACAAGGGATGGTATAGACCTTGCTTCATGTCGTTGGGTTTGCTAGTGCAACACATTGTAATCCTCTAATGTACGACGCTACAACTGTTTGCATTTTGGTTCAGTACACATACAATTGTAAGTTGGCAACCGTTTTCCCAACGTTGAAATGCCCCACTACCTTGGAGGTGTGAGCCTCTCTGATAAGCTGCAATCGCTCGCCTTTAAGAACACAAAGCTTGTTAAGTATGTTGAGTAACCCAGTTTGGAGATGATAGTCAACTTTTTTATCACCATCTTCCACATGACTTTGGTCCTTTAGCTATTGAAACACGTCCTTGCAGTCCTCATCTTCTATGTATCCATCTTTGCATGCACCATGGGTGAAAGGCTCCATGTGCATAAGGGTTTCCAAAGCTGTAATTTTGATGCGGGTGGCCTTGAAAACATACTTGCGAACTTGTACTTGATGACTAAATGAAACTACTATACGAACCCCATCTACTTGTAGTGTTTGGTTTGTTGTAGTATACTTTGGGCCTGTAGGTACTATAGTGGTTGGTGGTCTGTGTGGATGATGGTCTCCTTGCCCATCAAATGATGTTTCCACTTTTGACAACTTGTACCAAGGCATAGAGCTCCTTGTCATAAGTAGTGTAGTCGAGAATTGCCCCATGAAATACTTCACATTGATAGCATATAAGCCTTCCTCCTTGCATCAAAACTGCTCCCATGTCATAACCAGTGGCATCCATCTCCACTTGGAAGGGCTTTTGCAAGTTTGGTATTAAGAGAATTGGTGTTTGATTGATTCTTTTTTTCTATCTCTTAAAAAGCCTTCCTCTAACTCTTGGCCCATTGGAAACTCTTGTCGCTTTCTGTTATGGTGTGGGGTGGTGCAATTACTATTGAAAATGGAGCTATGAACTTGCATAGATACGATGCTTCCCCAACAAAAATCCCAATTTTAGATACATTTGTAGGAACTAACCACTTCATGATGGCTTCCATCTTGGCAGGATCTATCTCAAGTTCCCCTCCACCAATCACATACCCCAAATACACCAAAGATTGTTGAGCAAACTCACATTTCTTGAGGTTTGCCAACAATTTGTGTCTCTTAAAAGTTTCTAGCACTTGCATCAAATGTGAAATGTGATCCTCTTATGTGGCCCTATAAACCAATATATGATTCAAATAAACTATAACAAATGAATCTAGATATGGGCGTAGTACATCATTCATCTCGTAAACATAGCTAGTGCATTGGATAAACCAAATGGCACGAACAACCATTTATACAAACCAATGTTATTAGAACCAGACCAAAATTGGTGGAATTGGTCGGTTTGGTTGGTGGTTTGGAACCAGGAAAGGTTGGTTCGATACCAAACCAACCTTTACCTTTTTTAGTAAGCCAATCGATTATGTATTAAATTGTCTAGTTCCGTAAAATGCAACCAAAGACCCTATGAATGCAAATTAGAAGGAAAAAAATATTATGAGTGGGGCATCCTAATATTCAACCCCAAGGCCCTACTAATGCTATCTAAGTAATGGAATGTTAAATTCTTATCTCATCCTTTTACTTAATTTTTTAACATTAATATTAATTATTTTAGGATGTTTGAGAGGGGTTCCAACCTCATTGGATATCATATGGAGAGAGTAGAATTTTATATCCCACTCACAATACAACGAATTTAACAATTTTTAGGATTTCATGATTGGGGGGATTGCAATGTTTCCATTGGATTCGATCATATACGAGGGTATTGAACTAGCATTTAATAAAGAGCACCAAGCCCTCTGTACCTTGACATTAGTGGCATTGATTGTTGAACTTCTTTGTCATGACCCTAGTAAAATTGTATCCATCACTTAAACAAAATCTCGACTTGATATGTTAAGTTTTTCCATCTTATTTTAATGCTTAGAGGGTGATGATATTGACGATGAGGATGTTGATATAGGCAATGATTTTGATGATATGTAGGTATTTGTTGTAGCATGTTTTTTTTGGTAATTTGTTCTTTTTCGACGCTAGATGCCATCTAAAGCCTTTTTGTTGATGTATTTTTGGTTCACAACTGTATTGCACTAAGTGCTATTTGGTTATATGCACTATTGCTATATAAATGAGAACTTTTGCATATTTATGTATAAATGGTTTGGATTCATAAGGATGCGCATGAATATATGTGCTTTTCCTTAAAATTTGAATATTTTATGTATTTTTTGGTTAATTGGTTTTTTGTTTTGGTTTTGTCTAGTTCCAATATGTTTTTGATTGGTTCTTGGTTTGGGGGGTTGACCTGTTTGGTTTTTATAACATTGATACAAACCTTTTTTGGTTTTGAAGGTGGCCTTCTAGGTGTCTTCTTTTTTGACTCGACCTTGTGGTATGTTGATTTTAAATCCAACTTGGTGAAGTATTTGTGTGCTGCAACTAATCTAACCTAATAGATCACCAATATTGGGTAAAGGGTGTCGTTTCTTGAGCGTGATCTTGTTTGACTCAGGGTTGCGGGGGAGTGGCTCCCCCCCTCGAACCCGCTCCCGAATCGCGCTCCCTTTGGGAGCAACCAGGGAGCGCGCTCCTGAAATCGCTCCCTTTGGGAGCGAATTTCGGGAGCGAAATTTTCGATCCCTAGTCGTTTTTGCAATTTTTTTTGTGTAGTAACATTCCAAATACAATTTTTTTTCAAAGAAATAAATAATTTTTTAGTGGGGAAACCTAATTATCAAGCCCATGGCCCTAGTATTGATACATGATTCATGGTAATGTTAAATTCTTAAAATAAAAGTGACATTCTCCTTAATCTTCATTTTCATCATTTTACTTAAATTTTTAACATCACCATGAAATGACTCAGGATGTTTGAGAGTGGTTCCGACCTCATTGGATTTCATATGGAGAAAGTAGAATTTTAAATCTTATTCAAAATCCAGCAGACTTATCAGTTTTTCAAGATTTCAAGATTGGGGGGATTGCAATGTTTCCATTGGATTTTGTCATGTATTAGGGTATGGAACTCATATTTAATGAAGAGCACCAATCCCTTTATGTACCTTGATGATAGTGACATTGGTTGTCGAACTCCTCTATCATGACCCTACTAAAAATGTAACCATCACTCGAACAAAATCTTGACTTGACATGCTATGTTTTTTCTATCTTATGTTAATGAGGGTGATATTAATGACAAAGATCTTGATTTTCCAACAAGACTCAAAAATTAGACATTTCTTGCAGCGGCAAGAGGCCCAAACATTAGCAATAGATAATAGATTTACTTGTCTTTTCTAGTTTCTAGTAGTTTTTATAACTGTTGATTCTTTTATATTTATTATGATATTTTTTGTAAACAATTATGACAATTTAAGTTTGAAGTTGGCAATTAAAACTCACTGGTAATGAATTTTGAATATGATGCTTTGAGAAAGTTGGAAGTTGTTTCATTTCACTTCGTTTTATAGCATTTCATTTCGAGTTAGATGTTATTTGTTGTAATGGTTACACTTAGCTTACAGGTACAACTTTGGTGATCAATAATGATAAATGTTATATATTGAATTTTGAAAGCTTGAAACTTTAAGATTGATGAATCATGATTCATAAGACTCAATATGTTGTATGTTACTAACTTTTCGACGTGGTTGATGAAGATTATAACATCTAGATGATTGTTGTTATATGCTTAAATCTATGTTTTTTTTTTAATTATATCTAATTCATCATTCTACATGTTTTTGTTGACATGTTGGACACCTAATCCTCAATGGGTTAGTGTGGAAGCCGAATGGACAAAAGGAGTCCAAGAGACCTTGGGATGTGAAACCCAACGGTCACATAATGTACTATAAATGTATATCTCTTGTTAATAAAAATTGTACTCTCCTGATTATCTTTTATATTGTCCTTGCTGCCCATGTGTGTTTAACATGGTATCAGAGCAGGCGATTGCTGGTCCTGCTCCAATTTGAGCCACTTGTTTTGTGGTCTCTATATATATGTCAGTTCTGCGTTACCTGACCTCTGTTTGCCATATTCCTTTTACCTGGCTCTTTGTCAGCTAGAAGGTGTCTGTCCATGAATGTTTGTCTGTTTGCCATATACCATTTATAAAACCTGCGCCCTGCTCTTCTGTTGCGCTGTCATCCTGACCTGATTTGAAACGTTTGCACTGTCCTTGTACCTGCGCTCTCTGCCTGACATGGTATCTCTGCGCTGGACATGGTATTAAGGCGATGCGCATGGTAATAATTGAACGCTGTTTGAACGCTGGTCATTGAACGCCGCTGTAATAATTGAACGCTGGTATGAGCGCTGAGATTTTTGAAGTCTGTGCTGCATTGATTAAAGGTTGGTTTTGGTATAGGCGTTGATGGTTGATATTGCCTTGGTTTAAATCATATGAATGGTGTGTTGAATTGGTTTATGGTGAGCTATTATTACTCCTGCGTTGAAACACTTTTATACATATGCCTGTGTTGTTGCATCTACATTAGTTCGTGCTCTTGAACAGTGAAATTCACATGTATCGGTTTATGTTATATGCTGATCCAAAATCTGTATATGCGTTAAAGCATGTTGAAGTATATATGTGATGGTCATTGGTTTATACGCTGGTTGTGAAAGTCGTGGAAAATTGTTGACAATTGCGTGAAGTTGAAGCCCAAGATATGCATTGAATTAACATGGTATCAGAGCATTTGCTGCAAGAATCTATGATATATGGTTCCTATTGTCCTGAAACTGAATAGCTTTTAAATCTTCTTCAAGCTAACTCTGATATCAGTGGCGTGAATGAACGATTCAAAGCTCGTGTGATTGAGCCGGTCTAAGTCTGTGATCGTTTCACGAGGTGGTGGTGGCTCTATCTTACAAAGAACATTCAGTTTTGCAGCATCCAAATCTTGTTTTGTTTGGTCTCCCAACATCTGAATCTTGTTTTGATGCTTTTGCTATAGCAGTTGCGTCTTCCATAGAAGCCCCCATGGAAAGTGCCAGAGCTTGTTGAAAAGCAGCATCATCGTCCAATTCATTCTGTTGTAAATCAATCCATCCTTTTGGAATCACAAAGCCTCCTTTGGTTTTAATGTCTTCTTTCACTTCTCTGAAAGCCCTTGGAGCAAAGTTGCTGAGACGAAGTGTTTCATTTATGATACATTGGGTGAATTTCATCGACTGGTAGTCATCCCAAGGGAGATTTCCGTTTCTTCGATTCCCTTTTCTCTGTAACAGAGCATCGTGCTCAGTCTTCAATTCCTGATATGCTTTGGGACAATCTGTGAGAAATTTTATAGCGAATGACATGGATCTGGCTAAGCAATTGTTTCCCTGGCAATTAGATTGCGCACTGTCGAGGTTGTAGCAACAGATACATTACATTCCCTGTGGAATTATAGTGCCCAAAGGAGGCCGGATCATTTCTATTACAGAAATCGATCACTAAAATAGGAAGTCACACTTCTCTTCCAATAACGTGGGTTTCCAGTGTCTCTGCTCCACGTATTTTCCGGAATTCGTCCAAGGAGAAATATGCATCAGAGAGGCCGAAGTTGGAGATTCGTGGTGTCAGCGTGAGAACAAAATCCATCTTGAGACAAATCACGGGTTTAGGGTTCCATCAATAAAGGCTGAGTGCATACTTTGGTGGCTGATAAATCGCTGTTGGAAGGTCGAATGCATCAAACAATGAGTTGTATTTTCCACAAGTCCATATTATCTTTGCTGTAGCAGACTCTTTTAGAGATGCCAAGTTGAATTGGTTAAATGATTTTGGTGATTGAAGTCGAGGAGTTCTTGCTTGTTCATTTTCAGAAACTTCGTTTCAGTCCTGTGGCTTTAATTTGAGAAGACAGTTGGTTCCAGGCCTGAAGCAATCTTTCTAGAGTTGGTTCGTGACCTGCATAGGCCAACTTTGTATTTTCTACAGCGACTCATCGCTACCCGCTGAAAATATTTGTTGTTTATAAGGGGAGAGAAGTAACAACTTGCAGAGTCCACAATGAAGTTTGAATCTGCCATGGCGCATTGAATTTTTATGTGGTGCATTGGATATCAAAGTCTTTTTAATGATTTTTGGTAGCATTTCTCATCTTATGCTGAAGGCAAAGTGACCAAGAGCTTTTAATATCATTACCACAAGATAGGTTTGTTTTCTGGTATGTGCGTTGAGTAGTGAGTCAAGTGTCTTTAGTCGGTAGTTATATCAACAAGTGGTGAATTTATACTATGAAACCCTTGAAATTGCAATGATGACTTGGTTTATATATTTGCATTGTTCCACATAAGGTCATGAGATTATGTACAATTCTTTCTCCGGGAATCTGTAATCCCACAATTGTAGCTGTTCCACATGTTATCATGAATGGTTACAGTCGTTATTGAACTTGACTATTCTTTTCCACTGGCCGAGAAAGTGAAGGAGTATTTGAAGGATTCAAGCAAGATTGCAGTTGCTGCTGCCCCAATTGTGGCATTGTATTTAAAACCCATTATAGTTTCTGTCTACATATATATGCATTAATTTCCTGATTCATTTGCTGCACATTTATACAAGATATTGCTGTAAGTGGATATTACTTTTCTGCATTAAGTAATAATTGTGATTAGTTTTTAAGGTGTAAATCTGACATTGAATAAAAATGGCCAGAATCAGTGAAGTATTAGAGTTCATGAAAACTCTTATACAATCTACTGTTGATGACACATTACAAATCAGCATAGGATCTCTCTCAGAAATTCAGACATGTCTACAAAATGCACAGGAAAAGATTGATTTTTTGCAGCTTGAATCTCAACTACAACTAGAAGAATTACAACAGTGGAGTCATCATTCTGAATCTATCTCTGTTCAGAACGTTGAGATAACCACCCATCAAATAATGTTACCGTTCATTCAAATAAAGCAGCAGTTGTACATGCAGATGTAGAAACTCAGTTTGCTCTTCCCAAGCCCATCATCAGACCTTGGGAACAACTTGTCCACAACAAGCACAGAACCGGTCTTGGATATGACAAGGACTTGTCCTTTCATATTTTCAGACTACTCAAAGCCCATTCAGTTTCAGAGTGCTGGATTCATTCATGATAGTTCACCTGCTCCTCAAGACAGTTCACCTCCAGCTGTTCCAGATTCTGCCCCTCTTCCACAACAACAACAACAACAACAACAACAACAGATTGTGAAATGCCAACACTGTGACCGAGTTGGCCATTTGAAAGATCACCGTTTTGATCTTCATCCATGTAAGCACTGTCATAAAACCAATCATTCTTTACATAGATGCTTCAGAAACAAACGTCCTGCAAGAACAAAGATTCATCTTGGATGGATCACTTCTTGGCAATGGGCATC
>APFE031621818.1:0-13054 GCA_000404065.3 Pinus taeda
CACTTGGGAAATGGATGATCATATGAGGGTATCTTATGTTTAATTGTGTAGCTATGATCCGTATTCATAAGTAATATTTTAGTCGTTGATGTATTTATAATGATAAATATAAAGCATGTTCTTCATTTTATTGTCAAAAAATAAAATATATGACATGTTCTTCATGTCAGTGTTTAAAAGAGAAAATTTGTGATTTTTAAATTTGAAATTTGGCTCCAAAGACTACCTTGTCAGCCCTACAACAAGACAAATCACACCAGCTTCTAGAGGCACCCATTCAGCCTCTCAAGATGTGATATATACACAATATTTCATCCTTCTCTAAGGGAAAGAAACTTGGTTTGTCTAAGGCCAACAAAGAAGGGGTTTGAAGCAAGTGAAGAAGGTTTGTCTGAGGCCAATGAAGAATGTTTTTCCGAGGTTAGCAAAGAATTTATATTTGAGGCAAGAAAAGAAGAGCTTTATCTAAGGAACAAAATTGAGTTTGTTTGAGAGAAGAAGAGGGTCGAAGTTTGGTCCTACCAGAATAAACTAGGTTGAACTTGTTGGACAAAAGATTGACTTCTCTTGTGGGAAGTTTGACCAAGTGTGACCAAGGTTGTCAATTTGACTTTGTGTTTTAGATTTGTCTCTGTTGACTTGAATAATTTATCTAAGGAAAATGGTTGTTGGGTTTTTCCCCCATGTGTGTTTTCCAAAGGTAAAATCTTGTGTTCTTGTTTGGTTGTCTCTTTATGATCCTACTGGTATTTGTTTCTAATGTTGATGTCTTATGTGTAATTACTTTATGGTGAATGTGAATGTAAGAAAGATTAAATTAAGAAACCGTAAGAAGTAATTATAAATTTAGAAGACCAACAAAAATTCTAGATGGCATCATAGCTTATGATATAAAAGCAACATTAAAGAAGAAGTCATTATTGTTATACTCTAGGGATTTTTTTGACATGAGCACTAGAAGCCTTAGTTCAAGAAACTCATTCCAAAATAAGTTTGATATCAACTATTGTTTAGGGCGAAATTCTGTTGAGAAAGGAGCCCTACAAGAACAACAAAATATTTGCCTATGTGTTTGATCAGGACCAAAGCCCTAAGTAAATGGACCAAAGGTTTCAGCCTCAAAGGCCAAGGATACCTCAAGCAAGTTGCATAGGCAAAAAATCCTCAGTACATTACAGTAGATTGTTCAAAGATCCGAAAAAGACCTTAGGGTTTTTATAATAGGCCAAGAAAAGCCTCAAACATGACCTCAGAAGTCCAAATTCCTTAGAGGTTGAATATGGATAAAGGAATACCGTAGAATATGACTTAGTTTGAGCCTCAAAGTCTGTTACATATACCAATAAACCTTAGATGATCCTAGAGACGTATGAATTTGGTTGTAGAAGGCTAAGGGCCTTAGGCTTGCCTTATAAAGTTTGATCAAGGACTGAATAATCTTTGATAGGTTAAAGTCTCATAAATCTATTTTGAGAAATCTTAAAGAATCAATGAGTACTAGACAAGCACTGACATAAGATTCATTTTTAAGGTCCTCTAAGGACTAAGTCAGTTGCACTATTGGTTAAAGGATTTAAAATTCATGTTTGAATGAGTCTTAAACAATCCCTTGATTTCTTAAGGAACCAAGTTGGTGTCACCTTGAAGGAAGAAACTAAAAAGAAGTTTTGAAATATATTTGTTTAAAGGTCAAGCTAGCAAATTCATATTTTCAGCATAAGGTTAACATGTTGAAGATTTGTTCTAGCCACCAAGAAATCATGACTTTGTTTCCATGAAGCATACTACGATAACAAATTAGCTAGACCAACGAAGGTACAAGTCTGCGTCATAAAAGGTATGTATGCATCTATAATGATTTCATATAAATAAAAACTCTTGTAGGTTGCAACTAGAGGAAAATGATCATTTATATGATTGGTTAAAAATTTTGTATCAAGATTGGTTATAAAAATATGAATAAGACTATGATCTACCCTTCAGAGTTGTCTTTCACAAGAAAGTTTCATCTATTTCCTTATAAAAGAGATTTGTGAAGAACCCTTTATAGGACAGTTATAATAGATTCTAAACATTAGTGAGATACACTACAAATCTGTAGCATCACAATTTGGAAGATCTATATAAATGTACTATACATTTCAAGTATAACATAACAAACTTGAAAATGTTGCACTGTATATTCAGAAGCAAACCTTTGTTCATTCCATTTGTTTTAACAATACTTGTATTATTAAAGGCCCTAAAAGATGAATTGCATTGACTTTTGATACTAAGGTATTTGGTTGCAATGGATTTTGCTCAATCCTGAAGTTTTATTCCTTGCATTCAAAGAATTTAAAAATTCACAATAAAGATCATTATCATAGAGCAAGTTCATCGATATTACCTTCAATTTTAACCTAATAAGCTTACATTGGATAAGAGGTCGAGTTCCTATTCAAGTTTGAAGAATAAATATCTCTTGAGAAAAATAAGTCATTTGCATATTTGGATGAATTCTTATGAAAGGGTTGAAATCCATATTTATCCATAAATGTATAGTTACTAGATTTGCTAAAGCAGTAACCAATTATGTTATGGGTATTTCATGTCTTTCTTGATGAAGACAACTTATTGAAATATCCTTAACTGACATCAAGATGGAACATGTCCCAATTCTAAGGCATGAAGTCTCTATATTCAAAGGATAATTTACAAAATCTGATTGACTTGCAAAAGGTGTAAAATGAGTATTGGGTTTGTAAATCCTAGATTAATCTTGAAGCCCTAGAGTTTAGAAATAAAACCCCAGAGATAAACTTAGAACGAAATTTCCGTTGAAAGAAGAAACTCTACCTCATGCAAGGAAGGTATGACAACATTCTAATGATGAGGACACAGACTCACAAAGTTACAAGATGGATGCAAGGAGGCTAAGATCAACAAGGAGTTGGAATTTCCTATAATCTTCAAAATATAAGTATTTATATCTCTCTTCTTTGATTATTACTAATATTCTTGTTTTAATAACATTTAGCCCCTTGTCTTTGTATCCTTTGCTTGGTTGTAATTGTTCTTCCATGGCCTCCTAGTGAGGATTGTAGGTACATAGTAAAAGCTACCAAGGCTCCGGAAGCAGATGGAAGTAGTGGAAGAACAAATTAAAGCATATGTCAAGAGGATTTCCATAGAATCGTGATTTGTGTTGAGAGATATTATATAAGATGAGATTCATGTCTAGATGGAGCAATTGAATCATCAATTATACCTTGATTGTGCCAAAGAGAAGTCAGTGATGACTTCAAAATAAATATACAAGATCTAGCATGTAGCAAATGGAAGCATAGAATCAAGATTTGAGAAGGTTCTCCTAGAAAGAGGGAGAGGATCATGACAATACGTTTACTCTAGTTACACTTATATTATCAGTATTTTGAAAATTGCACCAGGTGGATGCAAAAATCATTTTCGAGGAAGAAGAAGTGTACACAGAGGTTTCTCAGGGATTAGAGAAGAAAGTCTCATGATTGAAGAAGGCTTTGTATGATTATAATCAGACACATTGCCCTTGATATTTTTTATTGATGGATCAAGGTTGATCCCATATGATTTGTCTTTGATAGAAGCAAAAGGAATCATGTCTCAGAGGGATTATTTGTGGTAGAAAGAATTGCTTCTATAACAGAGGGAGCAGTAAGAGAGCCTTGCTTTAGTTTCAGAGGGAGTTGACCTCAGAGTTCAAAATAATGTAATGTCATTGAAATTGTTAGGCTAGATAGTTTATATGCTAGAAAACAACAGTGGCAGAGGGAGAAGCCAAGATTTACACAACAAAATTTGTCTCAAAAAGAACTCCCAATTAAGGTATCTAGAAAGTAGTCGATCAACTTATGGTTGAGATAAGGCATGAAGCTCAACATGGTACATTTGGTCATGAGATAGTAAATTATGGTTTGAGATATGTCACAAAAAATGAAGTACAACTATAGGGATACACATATTCAGATTGGGCAGAGAGTGCAAAAGAAAGAAAGAGTTCATTGGGATATTACTTTAGTTTGAGCTCCATGATGATTTCTCGAATGAGTAGGAAGCAAACATTTGTTGCACTCAGAGGCCGAGTATATTATAGCTTGGTTGGAAAGTTGAAAGAAAGTATGGCTTCATAGGCTACTTGCAAGATTGTCTTGATTAAGTGTAGGTGACAACCATAAAGACAGGTTGAAGCATAGTGAGACCCGATATTGAAACATGGTACAAAAGGAAGTAGTGTGGGTTCAGTATTATTCTATAGTATAGCAGATTGTTGGAAAAGCCTTTATCCCATAATGAAGTCTACATATACTAAGGATAAGCTTGGACTTTTTGAGAATGCATCTCTCGATGAGAGGGAGTTCTGATAAGATAACATCATGGACAAGCATTCTCCCTATGTCAAGTATATTGACCTAAATTAGGGAGAATGGTCTGGAAGAAGACAATCATTATTCCTGTGTCAAGTATGTTGACTCGAATTAAGAAGAATGGTCCTAGAGCATCAGAATCATTTAGCATGAGGCCATAAATTACTCAAATATAGTGTGGCCTTTGGAGGTTCACCATGTGTCAAATATATTGACAGGAATGATGTTGAACCAAGACTAGTTTGTATACCATGTGTCAGATAGACCTGAATTATGGTGACTAGTTGATGCTAAATAATGTACCATGTGTCAGAAGTATCGACCATGATTATGGTGAGAATATGCCATAAGTTAGAGTTACCAACCAAAATTATGGTAACTTGTTGATGTTGTTGGTTTAACACGTGTCACAGTTGTTGACCATATTATGGTGACTTGTTTTACCATGTTTCACAGTTGTTGACCAAAATATGGTAACTCGTTTTACCTTGTGTCACAATTGTTGACCAAATTATGGAAATTGAATTTGTTATAACCTTTTCTTAGAAAAAATTGTCAACATGAGAACATTTATATATTCATTACGAATACCTCCCTAGCTAAGAGGGAGTATTGAATTTTGTAGCTATGGTCGGTCTTCATAATCAATATTTTAGCCCTTGATGTATTTATAATGATAATGATAAATATAAAGCATGTTCTTCATGTTATTGTCAAAAAATAAAATATATGACATGTTCTTCATGTCATTTTAAAAGAGAAAAGTTGTGATATTTAAATTTGAAATTTGGCTCCAAAGATGACATGGTCGACCCTCCAACAAGACAAGTCAACCCAGCTTCTAGTGGCACCCATTCTATCTCTCAATACACTTATATACACACAATTTCATCCTCCTCCAAGGGAAAGAAACTCGGTCTATATGAGGCCAGTGAAGAAGGGGTTTGAGGACAATGAAGAAGGTCTATTTGAGGCCAGTGAAGAAGAGATATGAGACCAACAAAGAAATTATGTATGAGGTTAGCGAAGAATTTAATTCTAAGGCAAACAAAGAAGATGTATATGAGGCAAATAAGGATGAATATGTGGCAAAATGTTTGGGTTTATCTAAGGAACAAAATCAAGTTTGAGAGAAGAAGAAGTTGAAGTTCAGTCCTACCAAAACAAAATAGGCCAAACTTGTTCGACAACAAATAGACTTGTCTTGTGGGAAGTTTGACTAGGTGTGACCAATGTTGTTAGTTTGACTTTATATTTTAGATGTATCTTTGTTGACTTGAATAATTTCTCTAAGGAAAAAGGTTTTTGTATTTCCCCCGTGTGGGTTTTCCGAGGGTAAAAATCTTGTGTTCTTGTTTCACTGTCTCTCTATAATCCTGCTGGTATTTTGTTTCTACTATTTATGTCTTATGTGTAATTACTTTATGGTGAATGTGAAAGGTCATTTTAGAAGACCTAAAAAAATGAACATCTTACCCATTTTTGTTTATTGTGCAAGTAAATGTAAAAAGACATGTGTATATAAATCCCATTGTTGAATTTGTGTTTGGGAATAGAACACTATCAAATTTTGTGTTCGGGTATAGAACACCGAGGACATTCTTCCTCTAAGGGGGTGGGTTCTATGACAACCCCTTTTACTACCCTTCTTGTAAACTTCATTATGAATCATAATTGATGTAAATAATGTGGAAATGTAAACATTGACTAGCTAGAGGAGTGGACATTGATTTAAAGGCTTGAGGAGGAGAAGTTGCTTGTAAACCAAAGTCGCTGCATTTATTTGATCACATATCTTCCTGATGAATTAATGGCATTGTTGGTGCAAGCATTAAATAATGTATGGGTTTCCTAAGCAAAGAATGATCCAAATGGTCCTTCATCCTGTGAAATGTGTTAATGTGGTCAACATACAAGAAGAGGACGAGAAGCAAAGGGCCCAATAAGGGACAATCGGGGGAGATGATCGATTATGCAGGAGCATGCAAAGAGAGCAGACACTCTTGGATGTGCAAGGAAGGATAATTGCAAGAGAAATTTCTAAAGAGAATGCCTAAGAAACCTTAGGGTATGCGTAGACATAGAAGCACGTTGAGGAGTGTGGTGTAAGGAGAAGACCATTGTGTTGAGAAGGTGGAGTCACAATGGGCTCTGGATTAACACCTAACTGGTGGAGACGTTATGTACTTTGATACTTCTTGTGATGTTTCACCAGTAGAGACCTTGAGGGTGGGCTCTGAATTCCCATGAAACATAATAGGTGGAGGAATGGTGTGCTCTGGATTCTTGCATAATGAGATGTGGAGGCATTGTGGGATCTGGATTCTTGTAGTGCGAATCAGATGGAGACACCATGGGTTCTGGATTCCTCTAGTGATTGTTGGGTGGAGCACAATGTACTATAGATTTCCTAAAGTGTTCGATTGGGTGGAGACATTGTGTGCTTTCGACTCATGGGTATCAGGTGGAGGCATTATGTTCTCTCGATTCCCATGTAATCTGGTTGGCTTGCAATGGTTTAAATGCCCTTGAGCACTTAATTTCTTACTCTTTGAATCTGATTTGGGAGTGGTCAGCTGCGAGAAATATTGCAGTGTAGTTGGCCTATAATTGGGTTGATCCAAGAGGCTCCAAGTAGCCTCAAAAATCAAAGTTCTCAAAATTTTATGGAAATAATGCCATGTTGAAGAGCTCGATAAGAAGATTCGAAGTCATCTTGAATCATGTCGAATAAAGCTTGTATGCAAAAGCTATGAAGGTACGAAGTCATGATTAAATGGAGAAAATTCTCACAAGGCTGCCACATGGCAACACCATAAAGTTCCACGTGGCACTGTAGGTGTTGATGTGGTAGAGGTTGTATGATGACATGGAAGAAGTTGTACAGGGTGACGTGGAAAATTGTACAAATGACATGGCATGACCAAAAATCGACACATGGTAAATAAATGTTGATGTGGTAAAGGTCGTACGTTGATGTGGCACGTGAATTGGCATTGATTTGGCGAGATCAAGAGATGACAAGTGGCATCGTATTGGCAGGATGACGTGGCACAATGACACATAAGTGATGTGGCATTGGCTAATGAATGACCATGACGTGAACCAATCGAATGACCCATGTGGCACCACTAACCACCCCAAGTGGCCTTGAAAGGTGTGAACGAACCATAAGCATTGATGGTTCAATGGTTTTGTTATAACCAACATACTTTTTATTATAACCAAAGGGGAACCCTGTGGGTTTGACCCTAGGAACTCCCCAAATAAACACCTTAACATATCCTCCATTAACTAGTCCACCTATAGGGAAACTATATTAACTTTTCCCCCATTCTTTTATTTAAACCATGATTTCATCCACCATGGGGGAAACATGCGGGCCCGTACATCAGCATTGATTCCAAGGTGGCACATTTTCCAATGTAGAGTGAATCAATGCATAGAGGTGTTTACGTGGCAGAGGAGTCCAGAGGGGACTTACAGTGATGGTGATAGAAGTATATAATGTTTATATTCATTATTCGTGATTTTTCGAGACAATTTCACTTATGCAAATAAAATTTGGATCTAAGTAGTGGATATGAGGGCTCTTGATTAAAGCCCATATGTCATTAATGCTTGGCATAAATTTCAAGACAAAGATGCATTTTTTAGAAGCTAGTCATGTTTACATTCAAAAGTTGCAGAATGACGAGATGAGCCTACTAGTGTCGTGTCTGCTGAGTTCTGAGCAGCATATCTGAGGGCTCATGGTTAAAGCCCATATGTGTCTTAATGCTTGGCATGGATTTCGACACATAAATGCATTTCTAGAAGTCGGTCTTATTTACAATCAAAAGTTGCAGAATGACGAGAGAAAACTTCTAGTGTTGTGCTTGTTGAGTTTTGAGCAACAATTATGAGGGATCATAATTAAAGCCCACATATATCATTAATGCTTGGCACACATTTCAAGACAAAGATGCACTTTTCAAAAGTTAGTCGTGTTTAAAGTCAAAAGTTGTAGAATGATGAGACAAACCTAATGGTGTTGTGATTATTGAATTTTGAGCATCTGATTGAGTGTTTTGGCATGGAAACCAATGTAAGTATCATTTTTTGTTGATTGTCCCTTTTCGAGATTTGTAAGAGGGAAAATATGTACTTGCATATTATGTATGGTCTTTGTATGCTGCAACAAGACAATAAGATCAGAATCATTGCAAATAACTATATGTTTGAGCCTATGCACGTAAACTGAGATGATGTGGCACTAAAAGGGCCATATTACCACTCGAAGTTAGAGTTCTTTGGAGAACATTTTTTTGAAGGAGAGACATTTCCACTTAAAGTGAGAGTTCATTCTGTTTGCATTGTCAAAGGAAAATGTCTCTTTGAATTCACTTGAAGTGAGTTCCTTGGAGAACATCTCTCTATAGGAGAGACATTTCCACTTGAAGTGAGAATTTAGTCCTTTTGTATTAACAAATAAAATCCTATCTTGAAGAGTAGTGACTAAAGCAGCTACGCAATTGAGAAGTACCCAGAGACATAGCCCACACTAGGTGAACTTCGTTACCAACTCAACGATCTCTTCTCTTATGTGATTACTATATTGTCTCGTGTTTTCTCATGCATGTTATTTCTGCAATTACAATCATTAAATGCATTAAGTAATGAATTAGTAGACTATCAACACGTTCATGAGTTTAATATTCAAATTATATTCAAGCCTGCTGACACAATCAATTCAAAAGATCACTATTAAGAATCAGGTCTTATTCAAGGGGCTTTTAACCAAACCAAGTTTGGATCAATTAACTCTTAGATCCATACCAAGTTTGGTATCAAAGCAGGTCTACCAAGATTACAGGTGTTGAATCAGAGATGGGAAAAACATCAAAAAATGCATGGCTCAAAGAACTCGAGGAAATCAACTAGAGCATTCAAGAAGATAATGTTGAGTTGGGAATATTGCTACAAGAAAGAGAAGAGGAAAAACAGAGATTGCAGCTTCAGTTATGAGCCATAGAAGAGGCCTTTGTAAAGTTGCAGTGTAATGAAGGCTTAGCGTATCCATCCTCACCTGATCCAAAATCAACAACTGAGGTAAATAGTGTCAATTATTCTTAAGTTTCATGTTCCCATTGTGATGATGATTTTGCTACTTTAGAAAAGCCCACTACATGCATTGGCTCGAAGCTAATGGAGAAAATGAGATATGAAGGAAAATGCCTTGCAATTAATGAGCAAGGCATTTTGAATCCCATCCAAGTGGTAGAACTACCTCAATATGCAGGACTAGGTTATGGCATAGAGGAATATGGAACATTCTCTAAGACCACTGATGAAAGAAACTCCAAAGCCACAGGAGCAAGTGATTCTTTAAGTAACGAATCTAAATCAGTGTAGGCTGAGAGCACATCACATCATCCTAACAATCATGATTGAAAGTCATTTAAAAATGGAGGTGATAATTTCATAGGATGAGCTAAGTCAAGTTCTCCTCACTAGATCTGTCCCAAAGACAACCATTCAAGTTATAACCATTCCAATGTTCCACTTTAGGAGAAAAAGAAGGGCAAGAAAGTCTGGATGTTGAAAACTTAATGCACCTATTGAAATAAGAGTGGGAACCTAAGAGCTACCTGTTGGAATCTCCATCCAGAGCTATGTCCAAAGAAGGACTAGAAGATTATGAAAACAGCTATGAAGAAAACAACCCTTGTGCAGGAACCAATGTATGAGAAAGTAGAGAACATTGTAACCCTTCATGAAGCCACTTAGTAAGAAAGATAACTACAAGAAGATATCCCATTATCTTGGTTGTGTAAGAGATGGATAGCCTTTTTAAGTAGTTGAATGTGGCCACCATTGTAAATCACATGTTTCTTATGAAGACCCCATAACTAAGCGATTTTTTATAAAAGTTATGAATTGTATAACATCACTTAAGTATGCAACATAATGATATTTTAGGCCTTTTATGTGTAGAAAAGGGTACAAGTTTTGTTGTAAATCAAAGAAAGTACATATGATCTTTGTATGTAAACTTTTAGGGTCCAAAAGTCCTTCAAATGAGAGGAATGATCCAGGAGACTCCATGAAACCTCAAAACTCAAAGTGTTCAAAATATGATGGAAACAATGCCATGTCAAATAGCTTGATGAGATGATTCCAACACAATTTGAATCGCGTTGAACGAAGCTCATATGAAAAAGTGATGAAGGTTTGAAGTTTTGATGAAACAAAGAAAATGCTAACAGAGTTGATACGTCGTAGCACTAGAAAGTGCCACATGGCACTGTAGGTGCTAATGTGGTTGAGGCCATATGATGATGTGGCATGCAATGACATGGAAGAAGCCATATAGTGTGACATGGCAGACTATACAGATGACCTGGCATGACCAGAAATTGACACATGGAAGCAAATGTGGATGTGGTAAGGGTCGTAAGATGATGTGGCACGTGACTTGGTGTTGACGTAGTAAGATAAAGAGATGACATGTGACACACTGTTGGCAACGTGACATGGCAAAATTGTGCACATGTGATGTGGTGTTGGCTAATAAATGGCCACCACGTGGACTAATCAAATGGTGTCATGTGGCACCACCAAACACTCCAAGTGGCCTTAAAAGGTGTGTGCCAACCATGAGCATTGGTGGTTCAATGGGTTCATTATAATCAATGTAATTTGTATTATAGCAAAAAGGGGAGGCTTATGGGTTTGACCCCAAGACCTCCCCCAACAAACACCTTAACATATCCTCCATTAACTAGTCTACCAACAAGGCAACTTTGTTAACTTTGTCCCTATTATTTTATTTAAAACATGATTTCATCCACCATGGGGAGACACATGGGCATGGATTCCAAGGTGGTGCGTTTTCCAATGCAGAGATAATTATAGAGAGGTGTTTGTGTGGCACAATTATTGAGGCAAAGGAGCCTAAAGGGACCTTGCAATGATGTGCGAGAGAAGCATATGGTGTTTAAAGTCATTATTCATGATTTTTCAAGGAGATGCAGAAAAAATTATGATTGAACAGTGGATATGAGGGCTCATCATTAAGCACATATTTGTCATTAATTCTTGGCACAAATTTCGAGACAAAGATGCACTTTTTAGAAGTCAGTCGTGTTTAGAGTAAAAAGTTGCAGAATGGTGGGATGGGCTTACTGGTGCTATGTTTTCTCAATTTTGAGCAGTAGATTTGAGGGCTCATGGTTAAATACCACATGTGTCATTAATGCTTGGCACAAATTTCGAGATAGATATACAATTTTCAGGAGTTGGACATGTTTACAGTCAAAAGGTGTAGAATGGCGAGACAAACATGTTGGTGTTGTTTTTGATAATTTTTTAGCAACAAATATGAGGGATCATGATTAAATCTCATGTGTCATCAATACTTGACATGAATTTTGAGACAAAGATGCACTTTTCAAAATTTGGTCATGTTTATAGTCAAAAGTTGTAGAATGATGATGACCTATTGGTGTTGTGATTGCTGAGTTTTGAGCATTCGATTGATATTTTTGGCACATAAACCAATGTAAGTATCATTTATTTTTTATTTCCCGTTTTCGAGATTTGTAAGAGAGAGAATGTGTATTTGCAGATTCTATATGGCATTTGTATGTTGCAAAAAGGCAACAAGATCTAAATCATTGCTCAAAAATCTTTGTTTGATCCTGTGCACACAAACCTTGATAGTGTGACACTAAAAGGGCCATATTGCCACTTGAAGTTAGAGTTCTTTGGAGAACATATCATTGAAGGAGATACATTGCCACTTGAAGTGAGAGTTCACTCCTTTTGTATTGTCAAAGGAGAATGTTTCTTTGAAGAGGAAACTTTGTAACTCGAAGTTAGGTTTCTTTGGAGAGTGCCTCTCAGAAGGAGAGACATTGCCACTTGAAGTTAGAGTTCAATATTTTTGTATTGACAAAGAAAAGTATCTCTTGAAAATAAATTAATGAAGCGGCTACGCAGTTAAGCAGAGCCTAGAGACATAGCCCACACTGGGTGAAATATGTTATCAACTCGGTGATATCTTCTCTTATGTGATTGATCTCTTGTCTCATGTTTTCTCATGCATGTTATTTCTACAATTATGATCATTAAATGCATTAAGTAATGAATTAGGAGATTATCAACACATTCACAAGTTTAATATTCAAATATATTCAAGCTTGTTAATGTAATTAAGTCATAAGATCACTATTCAGAACCAAATCTTGTTCAAGGGGATTTCAACTAGATCAAGTTTGGATCGGTTGCCTCTCAGATCTAGAACATGGGTGGAGAGTTGAAGTCCCTCCTCATTTTCTAGTCATTTAAGTTAATCAAATACATATATTCACTTGTATACTTGTTGCACTATGAATGGTGAATGATGATGTTATGTATTATAACAATGAATGTATCAACATTATGAATGGAGGAATGTGAAATTCTTGGTTGTTTAAAATGAAATATTGATATAATTGTTTTCATGGTTGAAGGGCTTGCAGGGCCTATCTTTGTTGCTATATTCAAAACTGTAGAGTTATTGTTGTATAGGTAAATCCCCTCTACGGATAGAGGCGATCCCTACTAGCCCAACAGGGGTCTAGCAACAATCGAACAATGCTACACCGCAGGTTCCTAGTTATAATTAACAAGTGGGTGAGAATAAC
>APFE031621821.1:0-11928 GCA_000404065.3 Pinus taeda
GTGATAAAGTTTGAATTCATGCATGCCATGCTCAGCTTTCAATTTTGTTTAGTATTTATGTTTTCCACTGTCTAGAGAGGATTCAAATTTATTGTTTGCCCTCTTTAGCCTCTCTTATTTTCTCCTTGATCATCCATCTCAGCTAAAGGCATCAGCACAAACTCCTACCTTGCCCCAAAGACCCACCTGCAAAAACTGAGCTCAATCCCCACACCCTGAATTGCACTCCCTCCAATTGCCACCAAAAACCCCAAAAACTTTAAATCAACCCTCCTTATCAGTTTACTAGCCTAATATCAGTGTTTCTAATTGGTCAACTCATCCTATTGAAAATTCCACCGAGTTTGACCGGAGAGAGCCTTCTCCTACCTCGTAGGGCTAGCTACGAGGCTGAATGGTTTGATGTAGCCTTGAGATTTGTCTATCTCGGCCTAGGTGAAATTTCAAGTGCTAACACACCCATTCTCAGCTATGAGAAAATGAATACTTGAGCTAGTGGCTTCGACAGACACTCTAGTTGCATCAACCAATGGAACTGGGTCATTGTGCACATAGGTCATGATCACTTGTTCTTCACCTTGCATAGAGGATGTTTGGTCCTCCAAAGTTGGTACTCTGTCAAGCTGCGCAGCTCTATGTTGAGATTCTTCAAAGGAGTTGTTGTGCATCTCTGCTTCCGGCTGACCACCAAGGATCTCAGTGCCTCCCTAGTCATTTGATACTTGCTCATCATCTAGATGCATTGAAGTGGGGGAGTCGACCTCCTTATGGTGAGGCATGAGGTTAGTATCATGTTCCCACCCCTACTACTCCATTTCTGCATCCAACTATTCAAGATCATATTCAATCTCATGAGCAAAGTCTTGCCCCTATGAGGGCTCACCTTGTTTGCTTGATGCTAGTTGTTTAGAAGAATCAACTACTTGCATGGGCGCTGCATCATCTATTTGCACATGATGCGCACCTTGCTGAATCCGCTACTGTTGCGCTTCCTTCTCATGTTAGCGTAACTCTTGTTCTCTCTGGAGTTACTCTCTTAGCTCGTGCAACTCCTTCTCTGATTCTTCCATTCTCTTCTTCTCCCTTTGCCTTCACTCGATATGCTTGTCGCGCTGCTGCCTCTTTGCCTAGATAGCCTTAGCTGCTTGTTCTACAAGTGGATCTGCTCGAAACTTGTAGCTTTGTTCCTCCTCCATGCATCGACAATCTTTCTCTTCCCTTTGTCGCACCCAGGTATGCTTGGCTTTGTTGCCTCTACTACTACTGCTGCTAGTGCCAGTTTTCTTCATGATGTTGCTTCACACTACTATGTTAACCACTCCATGGAGAAACCAATTTGTTCATTCGGACCGGAGGAATTGAACTGAATTCTCGTGCAGTGATCTTTCACAATGCATTGTGGGTCATACGGGTTGAAGCTTCAGAGGTCGAATAGGTACTTATTCATTTGTTCATCTTCAACATCCACTTGCTTGATGCTCTGGATCTCATATAACCCAATCCACAATAGAAGAGTGGGCCTAGGTGCCTTCTTCTTCCACTATATCCTAGTTATTAATCCTGCTCAGATATGATACACTACTTCCTGCATGAGAAGCACATCCAAAGAAAAATTTGGCAGAATATGTGGAGGCTTCTCTACACTAAACACTCAGATGAACATCCCATCTGATGAGGCATACCAATCTGCAATGCCTAACAATGCCTTCATCGCTTCTTCTGACATGCTAGGTGGATCCTATTCAAATATCAACCTGTACACTAGGGTGAAAATATGGTCGGACAGTCATATGATCACTCCTCTAAAGCTACACTCAGATAATAACTTGAAATATGTGCTCACAATAGTCTCTACCGGTGACCATGCCCACTCTAAGCCTAAGAACTTATGTTGGGGAAAAACTACATCTAGAATGTTGGTAGACATATAAATCTCTACATGCATGCCTTCGAGTGACTATCAAGCCTTCATGACTTGCTCCTTCAGCTGATGAGCCAGTATGCCAGACTAGTTGCATGGTCTTCCTTCTCTAGCTAGTTGGTCTAGCGCAACCACCCAACTATTAGGGAAGGTCTTCGTGCTCACTTGGCCACTCAGTAGACATGAGAATATGATCAAGTATTGGTATGCCTTCCTCAATATCTTCATCTTATAGATCCAATTAGGGGTCATCTCGAAACAAGCTAGCTCCTTTACCCAATCCTTCAAAATGTCTTTGGAGTGACCTCTGCTATTGGGTAGGATGAATGGAGGAGTCATGATAGTCATGGGCTCATTCATCTGATACATCTCATCATAGTCTCATGCCCAGAAGCTTGCAAGATTTGTCCCATTGACACTGCTCAGGGTCATCGTCTTGGGGTTAATGTGAGAGATGATCTAGTGAATCATATCTGCACATGGGAACGAGGGGTATCTGCATGCAATCTGGTACAAGCCAAACTTATGAATGTTCACGTACACCTGACGATCTTCATGGTCTTCCCCAAAAGTACCTGCAAATGTTTCATTCACCTCTTACCATTTCAATTTGATGTCCTTGTCTAGATACAACTTTGTATCTTCACAAACCAAAGGACACCTTCTCAGCTACTGCTTCAGCTTCCGTACCATCAGTGTCTTGAGATGTTATTCCCTTGGAAGCCATTGAGACAAATGAACACCTGAAACATATGGAAACAAGCATCATGCATGGCAAGAAATATGTCAGTGAAAACAAAGAAAATCCGAGGAAGGACACAACACATTCTTGGGGAACTTATGAGCAAGATTGTGAAAATTTCATTGGGAGGCTGAGTGACTAGCTGCTAGGACTGTGCAAAAGGTAGTCTCGACTAATTGGGAGTCTATATTGGCTACTGGATCTATGAAATACACAACCCAGTGGGGAAGTTAGCTGCTGGGATTGCACAATGTGCAATCCCAGCTAGGAAAGACTGTTGGCCCAGGGACACATTTGCGCAAAATTTTGGGCCAAATAGCCACTGCCCCTAGGACTATGAAAATAAGTCTAGGAGGCCAATGTTGGGCTAGAATGCACAAATTTGGAGAAGAAGGTGAGCCTTCCTTCTCCATATTGCGCAATGCAGCCTTGGTGAAGGCAGAGACTTGTCCAAGGTTGACCTGACTCGCCGAAGGGAAACTAAAAACAAGTAAGTTGATGAAATGCATGGTGAAACAAAGTGATAGTAGAATTGATGAACAGTGCATGCAAAACATGAATGGAAGATTCAGAAAACAGATCAACATGCATGCTGGTGAGGCCATTCGACAGTTGGGCGAACGTCCATGAAAATAGTTTTACGCATGCGACAATAGTGAGATAGAGATGAAAACTGAAACAGAGCTTGGACAAGCTAGAATACATAATAATTATAGAAAGCGATCAAATAAATCAAGCGAACAGTACTCCCACAAGAAAAAAAACAAAAAGCAACAGAAATGCAAAACAAGGCATGGGAAGCGATCTTACCCCAAAACAACTGAGCTGAATGTGCTAACTTCTCCTAGATGTGAAGTGGGAAGTCAAAGCTACAACGTTGATTTGAGGAATGAGCTCTGCAACATCTATTTGATGAGTTTGGATAACATCGATGTTGTGACACGCATGCCACAAATCTAGGGGAAGTGACACTTGGTGGGACGTTTCTGAAATCATTCTTGCATGTAACCTCCAACTGCTAAAAATATATCCCTAAAACAAGGGATGCCTTTGCATACTACCTTAGGAGAAGCATTCCATGCATGCAAGTTAGTTTTTCTTGGTCCCAGAGGGAGCCAATCAAATCAGCTGCACATGTAAGAGATTGCTCGACTGCTGGAGAAAAATGTGCATTTCTAGCTGGGAGCTGGGCTAGCTGCCCAGGATATTTGCACAATTTCTGGGTAGAGTAGTGGACTACTTCCTAGATTTATACAAACCTTGGGTTGAACACCCTACTACTGGGAAAACTTACGCAAATCCTATTGGGAGGTTGGCTGGTAGGATTGCACAATCCTAGAGCCCAACAGGCTGTCAGAGAGGATTGGGTAATTTCTGGAGGGAAGGATGGTTTCCCTCCATAAATGCACAATTTTCAAGGGGAAACTACTGAACCTATAGCTGGACCAAGTCTAGGTGAGGAGCTTATGAAGGGAAAATATCAAACTGTGATCGAGAGGCTGCCTTTGAGAAAAAAATACATTGAAGCTTGAGGTCTTGACGAAGCAAGGCAAGCTGTTGTGAAGGTTGGTAGGGAGGTTCCAAACTAGGCTAAGGAAAAATTTTGGAGGGTGGTTGTAGCTGCTACAACACTTAGTGACACACTGGTAGAACTCCAGCTCTCTGAATGGACCTTGTTCGTGAAAACCAAGTCTAACACCTCTGGAAGTATTGTTTACCTCTCAGCTCATCTTGGATTCACACTAGCTTGATTGTAAGGTGTAGCATCTACCAAAATCTTGGTTGATTGAAACACATTGCAAAGTAAGGCAACACAATTGTTTCAATTGGGGTTGAGGGGTATATAGGTGCACAAGCAGTATAATCGTTAAAGTCTAAGTTTCATCTCTAGTGTTGCTCCACTGCCAGCAAGCCTGGACAGTAACCCGATGGAGTCACATAAGAACACAAGCATGGCTCCACTGCCAACAAGCTTGGTCAGTACCCCGATGGAGTTTCTTGCATCACCTCCCTGAATAGGAAGCCTTCCTCTTCTTTCACCTTATTCATTTTGAATTTTGAATTTTTGACTTTTCATTCTTTTCATTTCATTTTCTCTGTGCATAACACTTATTCATTTCATAAGCAGAAGAGGGATCTCAACTTATTAAGAGCAAAAGAGGTTGTTCCAACATAGAAGTAGTTTAATGTATCTCTAATGTGCCTGTTAAGGTTTTCCCCCTCACCTTACTCTACTTGACTAAGATGACAAGGGTTAACTAAAAAACAATTGACTAGAGAAGGTGACGATAGTTAGCGCGCAAGCATTGTGCTTACACAAAGTTTCACTTCGAAGAGTACGTATTTTCCTTCAACGTATCATATACTAGAGTAACAAGTTCATCATATAGAGGCAAGATGACATATAACCAAGTAGCGATAGCTGTACAAACCCTCTTGTACGTTGCCCAACTCATTTCATAAGTCACACATGGTTTCATGTGAACTAACCTACGAACGAAACAAATGAACGAACTAACAACAAATCCACACAAAAGTAGAAGCAAAAAATGAGAGCAAAGCAAGCAAACAAACAAGCAAGCAAAGCATGAAATCAAAGAACCATGCAAGCAAACAACTGGAAGAAAACACTACTCCTACTCTAACACTGATGATGCATGGGCCTGATCATGTGAAGTGATACTTCCAATGCAACCATCGGCACATTGGTAGACCCATGTTGGTGAAGGCTTGGTCTGCAAGCAACCCAGTTGTCCGGAACAATAACCAAGAAAGATATAATAATGAAGATGACCACACTTCATGTTTCAAAGTTTCCACGGGACATAAGTGAGTGCATGTGCATCACTGGAAGTCTGTGGACTTATCGTGGTGTTGTGTGACACTACATGCAACTTTTAAGCATAAGCACACCCTTCACTATGACATGGAAGCAAACGAAAGAAACAAATATAACTTGCGTTGCGCATGAGTTCTTTCAATGTAAGACTCCTCCAATGCATGAGCAATGGGATCGTGTAGTTCGAGTGGAGGAAGTAAAATTTGAGTGTTAGATTAATCTTGAGTGCATACAGATAAGTGATAAGGTGCCTTGAGTGATTGAACAGTTTCATGACTGAAAGTGAGACTAACCCTAAGAGAGCAAGGCCCTCACATAACCATCAACTCGGGCTGAAGTGCCTTGACAGTCTTGGGTCTCTCAACTTCATCATCAGGTAGATCATCATAAACCAGTGGCTTGGAAATATCAACTACAATAGATTCATGATCGTGATAAAAAAATGGAGGAAAATGGATCACGACGGCCACAATCAGAAAAATCAGTGAATTCTTCAACATCCTCATAATCAGATGAATCAAGTAGAGGGGTAGATGAAAAGTGAACAAACTCATCATCTGTGTTTCCCAAAAAGATAGATTAAGGATCAAGTCGATCTTCAATGAATAACTTATCCTCTCTGTTTTCAAAAGATGGATTAGCATTCGGTGAATCCTGCGAGTGATCAACAATGGGTGCATCCATGGATGAAGACACACATGCAAAATCATAAATGGCAGGTTCACCAAAGAAGCTAGGAAAGAATGGAGGGGGCTCGAATGGAAGGTAGTCATCCTTTTCCGAGTGTTGATGTTCAAGCTCCTACTCATACTCTTCATGAATGACAGCACATGTTGGTTGGGAAACAACAACTCCATGAGTGGGTTGTTCCTCATTCACAAGAATTGAAGAGTCTAGAATGGACGAACAGAATACAACATCATCTGGAGGAATACCTGAGTGCGAAGATGGAGGTCGAAGAAAAGAATTCATATGGGAACTCGAAGAACTCACAACCAACTTTGCGCGAAAATTGAGTGGTGTGATGTTGGGAGGGTGCGAAGGATGAACAGATGTGCGAACATGATCCTCAGCATCACTGGGCAATGGTGGAACTGTTGAATGAAAGGGAGGCAGACAGTCCGTTGAGACAAGCATGCTCCCACATGGGATTGTGTAGTTCCATCAATGGAGAAGGTTGAGCGGGGCTTGAAATCAAGCTTCCTCTTGGGACCGGCAGATTTCTTAAGATAGTACTCAAACCAGTCCCAGAGATAAGAAAACTTCATTTGGCTCCTCGGAGCTTGAAACTGCAAGTCACAGAAGTGCTACCAAAAATCAATAACGGATTCATGTGGAGCCCTCCGTTGTTGTAACAGTTTCTGGTCAAGATGGTTTGGATCAAAATTATAGAACGTGTCTTCAATAAGATCACAGAAGTGCTCACATGAGTGCATGGTGTCAATCGATAGGCTGACCACTCAGTGAAATGGAGATTTGTGAAGTGTGTATGCGATCAGTAACCCAATCTGTTCATCAACAAAATCATCTTCCTCATAAATCATGGAAAGAAAGTTATGTAAGTGCTGAGGCCAGGCCACTTCGCCTTCACCATCATATGTGTGAGTGGACAAGAGATTGAAAAGATTCCCGGAGATGGAGACATCATCCCGATTTGAAAAACACCTTGGGGGAAGAAGAATGCAGGAATCCATGAAATATATGCAAAGGTTCAAAACTAGATGAGAGGACACTACTTATCATTAGGCCCTCCTTCTAGTGCTAGAAATGTTGATGGTGGTAGATTCACCAACATTTCAAGGGGATCTTCCCAGTAAGAAATCCCAATTAGACCTCAAACTGTTTGGTGTAGGAGTCCCAACAGTGGGTCGTAAGGAAATGCCTTGACCGCAATGTCACATAGAGGCAACTAAGATAACTCTGTCAGTAGCAAGGGTGTGACTGATGCAGAGAGTCAAGGAATGATTATGAGAGCTTAGAACACTTTGAAGGGAGAGGAAGGTGAAGGTGAGTTTTGGTTTGAGAGGGATCTGTCCAAACTCACCTAGGAACACACCACACAAAGAACATGCACAACTTCAAGCAGAGCAGTCCACTCGGATGCGGTAGTGACAACATACAAGGAAAGATAAGATGAACAATACTCATGGATAATTTTGAGATGAGTGTGACGGTTAATATAGCAAGGTTCATGAGAAAGGTTTATCTTATGTTTGGCAGAGTAGTCAAAATAGACGGTGACAAAATTAAGAACATATGCAACACATTAATAACAAGATTCATATAATTGCATACAAATCAGTTCATATGCAAGTACATAATTTAAACAACATATATCATTAAGGTAACCAAAATAGTCCAACTAAAATAACAACATATGCATGAAAATATGTTGGATCTTCTTATTAAAGAAGTGTAGGTCACAATCATATAATACACCATGTAAACCTACTAGTCCCAATAGTGGAACATTACAACCACGTCCGCTTGCTCCTCCAAAGAGATGTACTAGCTCCATGTAGTGGAGAAGCCATAACATATTACAATATTGTCCAAGACTTCTTCAAGATAGTCTTAGTAGAATCTTGGCTAACCAAAAGCCTATACAATGAGTTATGAGGGACTATTTATAGCAAAGTGTGGGGTGACCCTTAACATTCCCCTTTGTGACCATTCAACTACCGTCATCACTCTTCACCTACTCTATGACTATTACATTCACTCTTGAAATGTGACTTACACTTGAAATGACTCAACATTACAATGCACATGTACCCATGTGAGCAACAACTTGAACAAGCCAAACTAGACACCACTCTAACTTAGACAACTATAGAAGTCCAATTTCTCAACATCCTCATGTTGATCGATAGTAACATATTGGTGCCAAGATTGGTCTTTGATAGTGTCTGTGTGTTCTACCATGACATCCATCTGGAACATGAACCTTGCCTCCATGGCATCCAAGTACACTGCTCAGGCTCTTTTGTCCAACGCATCTAAAAGAATGTGCATCATTGTCCTCAATGTGGTCAGACCAGCAACATACTTGCACATGATGTCTACACTGATAGGCAAGTCTAGACTGGTGGCGATGCGCATCAACTCGTTGAAGTATGAGTCAAGATCCTACTGAACCTGCTTCTTGGTCTTCACTTGCATGAGAGTTCCAAGTGGTGGAATCGCATGTGTGTGCACCACAACCTCCATGCTCTTGAATACTCATGCATAGGAAGCCTGTATGCCAACGATGAGTTGTGGTAGGTCCTCATAGTACTAGTTCTGACTCTGGATATGTGATTGCATCTCAAATGCATTGGCCATCATCATCTTGGGAAAATGAAGTGGGCTCCCTTGTACTTCATCGTCCATGCCTGCATGTTGTCAATGACAACATGTACGTTATTCAAGATGTGACCTCTTCTCACACACTGATGCTGTCATCCATGAAGATGAACGAATACTTGATGCATGGTACCAAAATTGGAGTACAATGCTCACATGATGGTGTCCAAGGACAATACTTCATCTAGTATTTCCTTCTTCAGTTCAGCTCGGGTAGACATTGTCACCAAGTCTCCTTCCTGCTTGGCCACCTGTAGTTCCTTCACCATTCGCTCATTTTCAGCTATGAGAAAATGATCAATTAAGCTGGTGGCTTCGGCATACACTATAGTTGCATCAGCTAATGCAGCTCGGTCATTGTGAACTTCAGCTGCGATCACTTTTTCCTCAAATTGCGCAGGGTATGTTCGGTTCTCCGAAGTTGGTACTCTATCAGGCTACACAACTCTATGTTGAGATTCTTCAAAGGAGTTGTTGCGCATCTCTACTTCCAGCTAACCACCAAGGATCTCAGTGCCTCCCTGGTCATTTGATACTTCCTCATCATCTGGATGCATTGAAGCAGGTGAGTCAACCTCTCTGTGGTGAGACAGGAGGTTGGTATCCTCTTCCAAATCTTGTTGCTCCATGTCTACATCTAACTATTAAATGGAATATTCTATCTCATAATAAAATTCTTGCTCCTGCATTGACTCACCCTATTCGCTTGATGCCAGCTGTTCAGAAGAATCAGCTACTTGTACGGGTGCTACTTCATCTATCTGCACATGATGGACCCCCTGTTGAATTTGTTTTTGCTGTGCTTCCTTCTCATGTTGGTGGAACTCTTGTTATCTCTAGAGTTTCTCTCTCGTCTCGTGCAACTCCTTCTTTGCTTCTTCCATTCTCTTCTTCTCCCTCTGCCTTCGCGTGATACACCTGTCGTACTACTACCTTTTTGCCTAGATAGCCTTAGCTGCTTGTTCTACAAGTGGATCTGCTCGAAATTTGTATCTTTGTTCCTCCTCCATGCGGTCGACAATATTTCTCTTCCCTTTGTCATGTGCAGGTATGCTTGGCTCTTTTGCCTCTACTGTTGTTGCTACTACTGTTGGTGTTCTTCGTGATCCCTCTTCATGCTGTTGTGTTGACCACTCTACGGAAAAACCAACCTATTCATTGGGTCCAAAGGAATTTAAGAAATACCTCCATGAGTCCTCCTTGGTCTAATGACATTCCCTATGGATCCAATTGAACTAAAATCTCATGCAATGATCCTTCACAATGTAATGTGGGTCATACGCTTGAAGCTTGTTACACAAAAATATCATCACCATGATTATTTGCAGTCAGTATGGGTCTATCATCACTTATACTAGCCTCCTATGCAAGTCTCAGACCTTAGCTCTTCATGTCAAGCTTTGCAAATGAGAGAAAGACATTAAAAATCAATAATACTATGGTTCCGCACTTTCTCCTACTTTTGCCTACGGGCCCGCACCTTTTTTTCATATTACCTGCGTATCTGCACGCTCTGTCTGTAAAGGGGTGGGTGCGTACCCCTGTAAAAGTAAAAAAGGCACAAGTTTATCCTAAAAAACTCACTTTTGGGTTAATTCTAGATGTTTCTAGAAGGATTTTGATGTGGATTGTTCACTCCAAAGTGGTTCATGCATCTCAAAAGAGAAGGAGATAATCCCTTGATAAGAGGAGCTATCCCTTTGAAGGAGGGCTTTATCCCTTTGAAGGAGGACCTAGTAACTTCCCTCCATTGCACTATAAATTAAGGCATTGGGTCAGTTGCTGGAGAGGTTAGACGCTGAATATTTTGAGGGTAAATGCTGATGGAATTGGGACTTCCTAGTTAAACTTGAGAGGAGAGATCACATACCTTTTGGTTTCATTGGGAAGTGAGTGAAACTTGTCAAAGTAGAGGAGACTTCTTGTCGGACCCTGGGAGGAGCTTGTACAACATCAAGGCGCAGGTTGTAAAGTTCTTCTTTCATTTGAATTAATAAAATCATATTCATTTTTTTCAACAAATTATCTTATGTAGTTTGTTTCATAATCTCCTTGATCATTATGATGAATATGCTTTTATGATATTGGCTTTTCAGGTGCTATTTAATTCGTTTGCTTGTTTTTGTTTGCGAATTACACTTCAAGGAAGCTCATTTGGAGCGAGGGAGCGAGGCTTCCACAAACTTGCATTGGACTCAAGGTAGGCCTAAAACACTTGTTTGCCTTTTTTTTTGATTGCATATTTAGAGAAAGATAGTTTTTGATTGGCTTGCTTGTCACTAGATATCCGTATATACTAGGAAGGTCGATCTTGTCCGCAACCTCGACTCATTCCGTGTGACAAAAACATTCACAATTCTTTGTACAATGGAGGCTAAATAATGCAAAGGAAGGGAGTTTTTGTAGAAATTTTGAATAATTTAACACATATTCAATGGAGATTATTGATCATGTACTATTGCGGAATACATACACAAAACATAAGCTCCTCTACGTTGATCATCAATATAGCAGCATCAATAACAATAAAACATCAAGAGCATGCACACATTAACACAGTATGTAACCCGGGGAAAGCTTACAGCTGAAAACCCCACACTATTTGTACATTAATGATTGAGAACATGTAACATTACAATAGTCAATACTTCTCACAAGTATCCAGCACTATCTCCACCTGTTACACACAATACAGCTCAGCTCTGATCTCCAAATCTATTCCACTGCTTGCCTGCCTTCACTGCTCAATACCTGCTCAAGAATGGATGAGAATGGTTGAACCAAACTCGTATTTACCTCAAAAGAATCACTCACACCTGGAATCATGTGAGCAGAGGCTATAATCACTTGGTATTGGCCAATTCTCATTGGCATAACTCAATCTCATTGATTGTGCAAATCCTCATGCACAACTATAGTCACAACTGATAGTAATATGATCCTCTAACACTTGTCCCTGCTAAACTGAACATGCACTGACATGCAACTGAGTTAACTGATGTATTCTTTAGTTGCATTATGAGTTAATAATTAGTTTAACAACTCATCATTAGTCTATTTGCAGTTAGACTAATTACAACT
>APFE031621821.1:20641-59207 GCA_000404065.3 Pinus taeda
TTTGTGCCCTCCTTGCCTCAGTAGCAAATATGGAACATTGCGGCATGCAAAGTATGACATATTTGGCCTGTAAACATGTCGATCATGAAAGATGAATAACCTGCTGCAGCAGGAGGCTAACACACTCCTAGAAAAGGGATGCTGGGAGTGAGTGAGAGTGATTTGGGAGTGGGGGAATGGGAAATGACCTTGTGAGGTATTTGGGTGGGCTAGAAAATGAAGGGGAGGGTATGAATCATGAAAATGAGGGAGATGGGTTTGGGTATTTTTGAAACATAAGTTGTGGGATGAAGGATGAGTGGGTATTGAATGTTATGAAGTGATATAGGGAAGGGGTTTATGGTTTTAGTGATAGGTGGTGGGAGAAATAGAGGGGATTAGGGTTTCTAGAATGTAATTGAGAGAGAAACTAGGGTTTTACATTTGTCATGGTAAATTCCTTCAAACATTTCAATTGCAACTTCAATGATGAGGTATAGGGAGGGCACTTACTCATTTGAGAGGTGAGAGTGTGCCTTGGGAAGTTTTTATGAAGTTTGAGGCCCTTCTGGTCTTTGTTGCTCAACATGCAATGCCATGCTACAGGCGCACAACAACCTCCTGAACGCGCAGCATAGCGTTAATTTGCATTTTTGAAAATTCCCTACACGCAACACTAGTCCATGAATGTGCAGTGCCACCTCCACTACCTGAAACACGCAGCACTAAACTCCAGAAGCACAACGCCACTTCCACTGCCTAAAACGCGTAGCGCCAAACTCCAGAAGCGCAACGCCACTTCTCCTTGGCCCAAATCTCACTCAACCGCTCCTCTTTTCTTCAATTTTTGACTCCTTCTTTGCCAAATGAGAATGATGAACTTGAAAATGAAATATGACACCTTATATAGGAATAGATTTTGATTTTTTACTAGAAAAAACCCACTTTCTAATGTTTCTTGGCCTTTTTCAAATCTCTGTTTTTAATGCCTTCCATTCTTTGTTCCTTTTCAGGTGGATGATGCTCAACTTGAACTATTTTTTGCAGTGTTTCTTTGTCTTTTAACAAGGAGGTATGCATTGGTGCATCCGGGATCATTTATTACATAAAGTGACTTAAAATAACATAAGAAATACAAGTTAACTCAAAATACTCTGTTTTCACCTCAAAAACATGTTTTTTGAGGTGAAAATTACATTAGTTAAAAATATAATTATATAGTGAATATGACTTACAAGCCATCATGCTGGATTTATTTATCATCCTCATACCCTTGCTGCCCTTTATTTACATCTCTAAATCATGCCCTTGACCTTGGAAATGAAAGCCTATGACCTAATGAAAATATGCCCTATGACCTAATGAAAACATGATTGCCAATTGACCATGAAACCATGACTAAAGACAGTGTGAAGAAGGGTCAGAAAGTATACTTTATGAGGGAGAAATTAGATTTTTTGAAAAGAAGACAGTTTGACATGACCTAATGAAATGATGTCAAAATTTCAGTATTGGACCCCTAAAAGGAAAATGCAAAGAGAAAATTTGATCCCTGATGGAAGTATGCAAATACTAACACTAACATTGGCCTTATTGGGGATGGCAGCACCTTGGAGGTGTCAAGAACACCGTAGACCAAGTGCCTAGCTGATTGGGCCGATACGATCAAATAAACAGAAGACTAAAGCAAGGAAAACCCATTTTTTTTACAATTTTAAAGAAAAATGACTCAATGCAAACTGAAAACTGACTCACAACCGATTCTAATCTTGATTATAAACCAAACCAACCAACCTCGGAACAAAACATTCAAGATTTATAGCCTTTACTTTGGGCCCCATGCTTAGATGACAGTGTACTTGAAATCTTGCAAGGAAAAGTAAACCGGTATATACAATGAAGGTGAAGTAACTTCAGGAAACAACCTCAAAAGTAGTAGTGTTTCAGGAGCCTACTACCATTCACTAGTCCTCTTGAGCAGTCTTGACCATCCATTTCCTTTATAAAAAATGCATTCTATCCTCGATATGCTAAGAGCTTATATGGTCTTTTCCATAGATTGTCAAACATACCATGCTTCCATTTTTCTTCATTCTATGCATCCCACTGCAACACTACATCTTGTAGTTGAAACTTTTCTGCTTTGGTTTTGCAGTCATAAATTTTCTTTATCTTCTCCTGCAACTGAAACGTGTTTTGGAAAACCTCTTCCCTTATTTGCTGAAGGTGAATCGTTGGATTAATTCTGTGCTGAATATCATCCTCTTCGTTGCGAGCTTCCTGTAATAATCTCATGACCGAGACTGCAAGTGATGTGGGAATACTGTATCAGTACCATAAACCAACTCAAAAGGTGACATACCTATTGATTTCTTGTTGCTCACTCTGTCGACCCACAAAGCATTAACAAGCCTTCAATGCCAATTCTTCTTGCTTGCCTCCAACATTTTCTTGATAATGTTCACCAAGGATTTATTTGATGACTCAACCAATCCATTTCCCTACGTGTAGTATGTCGTGGAGTGACCCAATGTAATATTATACTTGTTGCAAAACTCGACCATCCTTTTTGACTTAAATGTTGCCGCATTATCTATTATAATCTTGTGAGGGCAACCAAAACGAGACAAGATATTAGATTCTAAAAACTAGATAATTAGTGTGTCCGTGGCTTGCCTTGTCGGAATGGCCTCAATCCACTTGGTGAAGTAACCGGTAGCTATCAAAATCCGTTTGTGTTGTGCTGATGATGTAGGATGGATTTCTCATATGAATTCAAGCCCCTACTGCTGGAAAGGTGCATTTACTTCAACTGGCTTCAAAGGAAGAGGGAGAAACTTCCTTTTTCCTTGAAAAACTTGGCATTCATGGCAACTCATAACCGTCTTATATAAATCTGAAAACAAAGTTAGCCAATAATATCCTACTCTAAACACTTTGTTAGCTGTTGTTTTCCAAAACAAATGACCACCACAATCACCTCTATGAAAATCATTCATTACCTACTGAGCTTCATATTCAACCAAACAATTAAGAAGAACTCCTCTCGGATCTTTCCAATAGAGAGCACTATTTAAAATGCAGAATTTTGCAGACTTTAGTTTTAGTAATCTACCTTTACTTCTTGACATTCCAGGAGGTGGCGAAGGATGCTGAATAACATAAAATATATCGGAATACCAAGGCAATTTGAGAAACATTTCTAATACTTGAATGAGTGAGCCAACATCTTCGTCATCTGACATTGCTGCAATGAGATTTATTTCTAGAGCATGCAAATTTGATTTAGCCATTAGTTTTGCCAAGCCTTGTCCTTTGATCAGTTTGGTAGGCTTAATCTCAAGATCATACTCCAACATTGCTGCTATCCACTTACCTCTTCTTCCCTCCAGATCAGTTTGCATGAGAACATCCTTGAAAGCTACATTAGGAACATATGTTATGGTATGTGAATGCAAAATGTATACTCTGAAATCCTTCAATGCTTTAATAAGAGCTAGAGCTTGTTTTCAATGATATTGTAACACAAAGCAACATCTTTAATAGTCCTACTGAAAAAAGCAATGGGTTGCTCCATCTTATACCTCTTTTGCATCAACATCGCAACCATAGTATGCTCATATGCAAATGAAAATATAATAAAATCATGAGTATAATCAGGACTGATCAAAACTGGGGCTGTGGTCAAAGAAAACTTTGCCAAGTTGAACAATTTCATGGCATCCTCGGTCCATTTCACAGTGTTATCCCTTTTCAACATATTAGTTAATTCACGTAAATGTCAGCCAAATTTGGTATAAATATGCATAAGAAATTCATCTTACCATTGAAAGCTTGAATCTCTTTTTTGTTGCGAAGAAAGTCTATTTGTTGGATTTCTTCCACCCTTGAAGGATCAATGCGAATACCATCTTTAGAAATTATATGACCAAGGAATTTACCGTCGTCCATGGCAAAAAGACTCTTTTTCGGGTTTAGAGAAATCCTGAACTTCCTTCATTTCTGAAAGACAAACCTTAAGTGGTGCAAATGCTCATCATCAGAACCAAAAAATACCATCAAATCATCTGAATAGACTACCAAGAAAAAATCCTACTCATTAGCAAAAGCTATGTCCATTGCCCACTGAAAAGTGGCTCTGACATTCTTCAACCTGAATGGAATTTTGGCATACTAAAAAGTTCCCCATGGTGTTGTGAAGGCAGTTTTGTCTTGGTTTCTTTCATGCACCAAGATCTGATTATAGCCTGAGTAGCCATCTAGTAGTGACATCCATGATGCTCCAACTACTCTTTGCAGAATATGGTCCATCTTAGGAAGAGGGTAATTATCCTTTAAGGACACTTTGTTGAGATTCCGGGAATCTATGCACAACCTTATTTCTCTAGTCTTCTTTCATACCAGGACCAAATTTGAAATCCAATTAGAAAATATAATTGGAACAATAACGCCATCTTTAAACAATCTATTTACCTCTTTCTTGATGGATGGTAGCAGCTTTGGATTGATTCTTCTCAACTTCTGTCTAAAAGGTTTTTGATCTAGCTTGATAGGAATAGTATGCTGAATGATATTCTTGTCATACACTTTCAAATCTAAATAATCCCACGGAAAAACAATAGAAAATTCGAAGAGTACCTTGACATACTTAGCCTTTGTTTCGGGAGACAATGTTTTTGATAACTTCACAAGCTTGATCTGATCAGCTGTTCCAAGATTTACATCTTCAACTCCTTTGTCCGTAGGAACCAAGGTCGGTTTTCTCGCCACATCATCCTGATCATAGAGCTCCTCTGAAGGTATGATACCTCTAGGAATAATATTATCCTTTAGCTGTAAAACCTCCATATGGTTTACCTCAATATCTTGTTCATCGAAATCACAAACATCATCAATGAAAGCATTCTTAAACTTTCCTTCATTCTGCAAAAATGCATTAATTTCATTGTCATCCCAAAAACTTGCCAATACCTCAAATTATCAAGAACAACAGGCCTATGTTTGACATGAATTTCAAATTTGTTGCTAGAATTGATTGGAATCTTCAAATTGCTGACCGCAATGATGAGTGAATCTATAATGATGTTTTGAGTCCGGGGTACCGCGGTCAAGGTGTATTTCGAAAACATCTTCAAAATATCTAGAACTGCATTTCTATAGGCTCTCATCCACATATGCTTTGCTTGATATTCTCATTTTACTTGTTTAATCACCAGCTATGAATCACCATAAACATAAATTCTTTTCGCGCCTAGTTTCTTCAAAATTTTCAGACATATAATCAATGCCTCATACTTTGCTTAATTATTAGAGCAATCAAAAGCTAACTTGTAGGAACATACTCTAACATTACTTGGGACTCTGGAAGGCTAGAAAGTAGGGCTTTGAATCCAAATTCCAGTACCAACACCATCTTTACCCACAACACCATCGAAGTCCATGCTCCAAAGGCCGACTTCATCTTCTATATGCTAGAATTTTGTTTCTTTCTCAACCTTACCTTCGCTTATTACTTCATTTTTCCGCTCTTCACTGATCTTTTGCTATTGTGTAAGCTGCTTAGAAGAAATTTCTATTTTTTCTTTTTCCTGATTAAGAATTGCCCTAAAATTCTAAGAAAAAATTGGTACATCATCTACCTCTACAAGCTGAATATCTACATCATTCAATCCACTATCAGAGTACAAAACAAAAGACTCTCAATCAATATGTACAACATTTATTGGATGATTCACAAGCTTCTCTTTACTAGTGATCATATACTTCATTTTCTTTTCTTGGTACAACTTCCTCAATTGACCAAAAACAGGGATGGTAGCATAAAAGAATTCAAGTTGTAAAGTGCCTTTGAGTTTAGCACTCCATGATCTAGATAAGAGCATACCAAACCGAGGTGGTATATTAGCAACCACCACATCCATCACGACATTTTTAGCTGGGATTTGATCTAAAGAAACCACCAAATCTTTTATGAGACCAATGCAACGAACTCTACCAGAGTCAAATGAGTGCAAATCATGATATTTCCGGGTGATATCTAAGCCCAATGTTTCCATAATGGCTTTGGGCATCAAATTATGTGAATCTATGGAATATAACATGGCATTATGGAGAGCATACTCATGCAATCTAAGACTCAGATAAAAGGGAGGGACTTTGCTATTTTCAAGTTGACCTTCTATGGCTGGACCAAAAATGAGCTCAAGATGATCATCCTCAACATTCACCATGTCAGACAAATGATCTATTTGCAATATTATAGATACATGGTGTTTATAATTACTATTCTTAACAAGCTCCATCAAAGGAATGGACACTTTTAATTTAGCAATTTCACTTTCTAAATTAAAGGATGAAATTTTTTCTACCTCTTTGACACCAATGTCCTTCTTATCTTTTTGCTCTTTCGTTGCACTATCTTTTTGCTGATTGTTCTTCTCGTTTGCAGCAACACTTGTTGATGGTACCTCACTAGGATTCATATCAGAAAGCTCTTTGCCTTTCTTTGAAATGTTTGAGGAATCACTCTTTGAATGGGATTCACCAGTACACCTCTGCTCCTTAAAGAGTACTGCCTCTACTGTGCAGTCAAAGCATTCATATAACCACGCTGATAATCATCAGATTCAGCCTCCAAAACCACATCATTAATCCTCATCCCTTTGAATGTCTGGAACTTCTACGTATTCTTCATCTTCGGTTAGAAATATGGGCATACCATCAGTAGTGAAAAAGTGATTTGTTTCAATTACCAGATCGTCCTCCTCTTCTTCTTCCATTCCCTGAACATAATTCTGCTGTAAGGGAGTTCTGATTTGTTGTTGTTGTGCTACTTTCTCTGGTGCTTTTTGTTCTCTTTGTTTGATTTGGAATTGGGGCTAATGCTATCCTCTAAAATTTTGATTCTGGATTTGTGGTTCAGGTCTATCTGTGATGGATAACTGGTCAACCATCCTTTCCACTGTTCGAATCAATGTATCCATCTTTGCATTTGAAGTAGGCTTCTTCTTTCATGGTCACCCTTTTCTTAGATCTCATTTTGGCCAACAAGTTTGGTTCTACACTCATAGCATTCTTTTGCATGTCTTCTAGTGTTGTATGATCACATTCTCGTAACTGATATGCCATATCAGCATCGAAGCCGTTTGGAAACTTAAGCAAAGCTAATCCCTTCGGTGGTTTATTGTTTGCAGGAATAGTATTGTATACTACATTAAACCTCACACAATAGTCATGCACACTCTCGCCAACATTCCTTTTGATGTTCTCATACTCAGAAAAAATCTGAAGTGGATTCTTCTTCACCTCCCATCGATCTAGGAACTTCCTATGGAGGATTGGTAAAGTGGTAATAGAGGCTTTTGGTAAGGCTCTGAACCATTTCCGAACTTCACCTCCAAAGCTTTGCACAAACAAACTCATCGTCGCATCTTCAATTTCTACTTCATGGAGGTCAAAGAAATCATTCATTTTATCTACATGTTGCTGAGTTGTAATGGTTTGAGTGGCATCAAAGAATGGTATTTTGGTTTGATAATTAGCGGGCATGGCACCAAGATTTTGAGGTAAAACAAGGGGTGCATACCATGCAGCCATAACTTGAGGTGGGAGAGGTGGATTTAAAGCAAGGATTGGGGTACTCGGTATATTCAAAGGGGAATTAACAACAATTGGAGTAGTATGAACAATATGTAAAGATGAGAGAAGTGGGTAATGGATTTTTTGAGTTGCAGTAGATGTAAAAGAGATACTTCGAAAATCAAAAGATGGCCTATTTTTCACCCAAGTGTCTATGTTTGAAGTAAGGTTATGTAATTGATCGAGAGCATGAATAAGCTGTGACCCTGATTTGCTTTTGGTAAACAAGTCTTCAACGGGGTTATCAAGAGATATAGAAGAATCAATAACTATTTGATCAATCCAACTCAAAGACTTACTGCGAAATAGACTTTGCTCAAAATGAATATCAAACTCAATATCTTGCATAGTGTCTAACCTTTCCGGGAGTGAATGAAAATGAGGAATGAAAACTTCACTTGATTGTTCTTCTGTTGCACTGAATTTATCTATAGCTTTCTTAGATTTCTGCCCAATTTTGTGAGGATGACTGACAATGGCTGGAGGATTCGGATCTAGATTGGATTTACTTTCTTGAAGCCAGTATGCTCAAATTTTCAAGTTTTATATATTGCTTTACAAATTTTTGATTTAGCCCAGTAAATTCTAAAACTCATCATCCACAAGTTTAAGAATTCAAATGAAAGATATTACTGGGGTTATTAATCTTTCAGAGTTCCCCAGTATGGTCACCACTATGTTATCACCTGGATTGAACCTCAGGCTGAAGGAAGGCAATGCCAAGGTAACCACAAACCACGCTTAGCCAAGTAGCTAGCCCTACTAGGCCGGGAGAGGGTTCTCTTCGTAAGGATCTCAGCCAAGATGACTAGATTAGGAAAAGGACTTTAGGCTATGTATAGTAGCACAAAGTTTTAATTGGAATACGAAGGGGTTTTGCTGGATCAGGAGGAGCTGGACAATTTAGGGCTATGGAATTAGGTCAAAATTGCAGGGTGTTCAATGGGGTAAGGTAGATATAAGGTTTAGCACTTTAAGGCTTGATGGATGAGATGTTTTAAGACTGGTGAGAGGCTAGGAAGAGCATATGATTACCATGGATCCCTCCCAAACTGTAGAAAACATATAATGGTGAATATTTCCCCAAAGTAGAGCAGTGATGTAATGGATTCTGCCTATCAAATTGAAAACATTCACTTAGAAGCAATGAAATGATTAACTAAATACAAAAAACATACTAACATATGATCACAAGAGAAGAAACTGTACTACAACTCCATACCAAATGGATCCTAGAAAAATAGCTGCAATTCTTATTAATCTCTCGCTAAACCGCTACAAAATGATGTACAATCAAGGTATGAGCATTCAGCTGAGTCCAACCCTCTACAATGAGAAAGAAGAAGAAGATATTGGAAATTTTTAAACCTCTTCCCATCCTCAGGGGTCGAATCCCTAAGATGAGGAGCTAATCTAACCAACACTGAACAAGAAACAGGAATATAGGCATCTTAACAACTTGCCTCTAAAAGTGAAAAACTAATTCATTTGAGCTCAAATTGAATTTTAATGTAATGAATATGCCCTCTACTACTAATTATATATCATATTTACAAGCCAAATCATCATTTACATTAGTAAAACATCCTCCATGAGAGAAAATCCACGAACACAGTCAAAACATAGAAAAATAGCCATCGTGTGCAAACTTTGCCCTACGTGCAACACCACTTTCAGGTCCTTTTTGGAAACCTTCCCGGCATCCAAATTGAGCTCATGATAGCTCATTGGAAAGGTCTTAAAGTATAATTTCAAAAACACCTATAATTTCTTCATTTTAAGCTCATTTGTCCCCTCAAAAGTTGATTCTCCCAACACTGCTTTTGTGTGTCCAAATAAGGCAAAAAGGTCATTTTTAGGGTGTTTCTTGACCTTTTGGTGGACCAATTCTGCCCCAAAAACGTAGAAATCCATAAGATTCTTGTACTCATCACTATGAATCCAAAAATGCAAGCCATTTTTCCATTGGATGCCCTTATCACTGCGCGTTGAGCCAGATTTTCTGTGTGTACAATTTGCAAAAAGAAAAATCTCCTCCAAACCTGACCAAAATTGGTGAGCAGCACCACCATCAAGAATCTTGATGAGCCAAGGAATCTTCAGCAAGAAAACTAAGCCTATCCTCCTCTTTTTTTCCCTTTAGAGCCCGCCTTAGCCTAGCTTTCAACTTTTTGATCTTCATGTTGCAAATTTTGTTTCGGGTCCTATAATGGTTGGCTATGTGCTTGATCATCTAATTGTCCCTATTGGCCTTTTGCAATAGCTTCTCTAGGTGCAAATTGACACTCTCAAGCCAAGTCTCTCTATCATCCTCAATTTCCTTTTCAATAGGAGACAAAGTGACTAGTACCTCCTTGTCACTTTGTCGTTTTACCTTGAGAAGTTCCAGCTCCATGAAGACCTACTTGTCACTCAACTGCTTGTTCTCTTGTTCCAAATATGTGATGACATACTTGGCTCTCTCCAAATTGTCCATCAATGCTTGGAATTGAGCCTCGTTTTCCCATATGATGATGTCCTTTATTGTTTCTTCATCTTGAGCCTCTAAGTTAATCGTTTGAGTATAATGCTGCTCAAGCTCATCATGTTCTGTCAAATCAAAATTTCTCTCTTCCTCCTCATCATCAAAACTTCCTTCGGCATCTTTTCTTTCTCTTTGTGCAGCTGTTGCACCTGTACCTGTTGTGTTGATGAAGAAAGAAAATCCCCTTCCACATCCTGTGGAGCTAGCATTTGCCTATGATTTGATGAAGAAGGCAAGGTCCCTTCCACATCTTGTGGAGCAAACACTTACCTATCAACTGCAAACAATCTCCTTGTGCCCATATGATATGTCACGTAGGTCTCGGGCACCTCAATAGCTCTAGTCTCTTTGGTCTTCTCATCTGTTTTCACCTGAGCACTGCTAGAAGGTCCCCCTGATTCTTGATAGATTGGCAGAGGAATTTGAGGACCATTGAAGATATCATGAGCAATAAATGTCTCCCAAGAGATGTTGAGGAGGCTAAGATGATGAAGTACAATCATCTTGATCAAGGAATAATGATAAAGACTGCTCATTTGCTAAGGGTATGGCTTTTTTTGCACAAAATGGGCCATCTTCTCAGTATTCCTGAACAAGAAATAAGGGAGGTTTGACATCCTCACCCTAGTAAAATTCATGAGAAGCTTGATGTGATAAGTGTACAGCCTAGAAAATCTGCCCTCACAAGTGAAATATTTCATGATGATTTTCATCATGGGAGCATACTTGCCTTCAAGGAATCTGAAAGGAAAAATTCTTTTCGCCTCATTTCTATACCTAGGTTTGATACAAGGCTCATAATAGTGTTCATCTGGTCCAATTCCTTGTACCACTTCTCCCCTACATTCAGAATCCTGGTTACATCCGCAATAATGGAAGGTGAAATTGTAAATGTCACCCCAGCAAGATTCACCTTGTTGTCTTGAAGATGGGCTACAAAAAGTTTGGCGAGCTCAGGATGGTGTTGAACTCTCTCTACCTACTCACAGAATTCATAGCACCCTAGATGTCTGAAACAAGTGATACCCAATTGAGAGGCCTGCAACTCTCTGAGGTTTGATGGCTCTTCCCTGATAATTCTACCTCCCTTGTGTGGTTTTCTCTGATGTCGAGGTTTATCTGTCGAACTACCATTGCCGGTGTTTTCCTCCTCCTCATAGTTTCTGTCTTCTCTGTCCATGTTTGCAGAGTTTGAGGTTGTGCACTCCTAGAAAAGGGATGAAGGGAGTGAGTGAGAGTGATTTAGGAGTGGGGGAATGGGAAGTGACCTTGTGAGGTATTTTTGTGGGCTAGAAAATGAAAGGGAGGGTATGAATCATGAAAATGAGGGAGAGGGGTTTGGGTCTTTTTGAAACATAACTTGTGGGATGAAGGATGAGGGGGTATTGAATGTTATGAAGTGATATAGGGAAGGGGTTTATTGATAGGTGGTGGGAGAAATAGAGGGGATTAGGGTTTCTATAATGTAATTGAGGTAGAAACTAGGGTTTGACATTTGTCATGGTAAATTCCTTCAAACATTTCAATTGCAACTTCAATGATGAGGTATAGGGAGGGCACTTAATCGTTTGAGCGCTGAGAGGGTGCCTTGGGAAGTTTTTATGAAGTTTGAGGCCTTTCTAGTCTTTGCTACTCAACGCGCAGCGCCATGCTACAGGCGCGAAGGCACTTACTCATTTGAGAGATGAGAGGGTGGCTTGGGAAGTTTTTCTGAAGTTTGAGGCCTTTCTGGTCTTCGCTGCTCAATGCATAGTGCCATGCTATAGGCACACAGCACCCTCCTGAACGCGCAACACAATGTTAACTTGCACTGTCGAAAACGCCCTACGCGTAGTGCTCAGCTTGTACGTGTAAGACCAATCTCTAAATGTGCAGTGTAACGACCCATCTATAAATACAAAGAACGCAAGCATAATAGCAGGTATACGGTACATGCATATGATAGCTACATATGCATGTGTCGCATACACTGCACTAGTATTTTATACTAAATTGATTATAAGTGCTAAATACCATGACCCTTCTTGGAAAAGAAGTTCTACTCATTCATCAATAATGCATAATGTATGGTTAGATCAAAGAGGACTATATACATATTATATGTTCCAGATTATTGATAAAATTATATTAATAAATTAATAAAATAAAGGTTAATTATTAATATAAATAATTAATTAAAAAGGGTCCAAGTATAAAGTTTATAAATGTTATATTAAAACAAATATAAATAAAACTTTATATTAAAACAAATATAAATAAAACAATGTGTTAATATTTTAATGGTACGTGTATATCCAAATGTAATGGTCATCTTAAAAGATTAATAAATATCATATGGTTTCAACCATAAAGGCGTATTCACTCACGACCTGAGAGAAGAGCAGGAGGGGATACATGGGTGCGGGTTTGTCATTCGCAGGATGAGTGGTGGCTGCAGATGGAAGGGCGGCCACCACCAAACCAGAGGATAAAGACTGCAGGACAGGGGTTGAGCAGGGGAGGAGGAACCAAAAGGAAGAATTCAGAAGGAGGGGAATCAACCATTGAAAAAGCTTGAGAGTTCTGAGGTTCTGGGCACGGGGGACAATCAACTTCTGTTAAGAAGCTTACTGGATTGAGCAGCTAGGCACTGCTCAGTCTGGCTGGGAGGATTCAGTCTCTCGGTAACTGTAGCAGCAAGCTGGAGGCATCTTCAACTGCAGCAGTTCAGGTAGGTACCTCAACAGTCCCGTTAATTGATTTTGTCAGGTCCAATGAAAATGTTACAGGTTCATGCTTTAAATTCCTTACTGTTTTCTGTACATCTGTTTATCGGTTCTTACAGTTGGCTTGATCTCTTCTTCTCTTCTTATTCTTTGGATTCTTGGGACAAACACTTTTGTAGTGACCCTTCTTATGACATTGATAACACTCTATCTTAGACATGTCAACTTTCTTCCTCGATCCCTTCGAGCTCTTGAGCATGATTGAGGTTAGCTATGAATGGGACAAGATTGTCTTTTATCCCTTCTACCATCAGAGTCATAGCGACCAATTCTAAATTCCTGAATTTCTCTTTGTCAACATTACTGGCTTCTTCTGTAGGCTTCTTTACATTTCGTTTTACCAAGTTCAACACCTTGTTCTTCTCGAGGATTAGGTCAATCCTCTTCTTCTAGGATTTGAAGTTAGATGCTCCTTCAAGTTTATTCTCACCCTTGATTGAGTTAGACATCCTCCTTGAATATAATAAACTCTTTCCCTGAGATAGTGCCTATGAATGGATCTGCCTTTTTCTTCTTTCTTCACCAAAGCTCTGATACCATGTTGGAAAATCAGAAAGGCTGTAAATATTTTCTTTATCTTGATAATTACTTGTGATGTTTCTTATTATTATGATTCTTTATATCTTATTTTTTTAGTTCATCAAGCAATTACCAAAAGTAGCAACACATAAAACAATAGACATAAGATGTAGGCACATGCCAGGGAAAAACCACCCTCGAGGGGAAAATCTAGTCAAGATAATTCTTCCTTTCAATAGTGTTCTTTGAGACTCTTCACCCTAGACCTTGACCAAACCTTCCCTCCACACCAAGTCAGCCTCCCAGAATTTCGACCTCTTTCTAGAGACTTCGACTAGGGCAGCAACTCATGACAACTGGAAGCTTCCAACAACAACGAAACTTAGGAGACTTTGTTCTCCCAATCTAGAACACAAAACACAGAGAGAAAGGCACAAAAATTTCGATTTTTCCTTTCTCTTTAGACTTCCCCAAACTTGCATTCACTTCGGCTTCCCGATAATAGACTTCACACCTTTTCCTAGCTACAAGAGAACTTCGCACTTCTGTCCAACAACAAGAGAATTCAAACTTGATGAGAGAATGATACTCTAAATGAATTTGATATGCTTACATTTATAGGCTTCTTGTGGGGTCGAATAGGGTCTTAGGATGACTTGATCTTCCCTTAGGCCGACATGGTGTGGAGGTTCCATAATTCATATTTTTCTCAATACTAAACCTTTTTACGTGATTCAAAAGCCCAAGAAGGGTCTCTTTAAATGTACAATAATTCTATAGACTCAGAATAAATCCTAGAAGTCCTCAATGAGGACTTTGACCTAAAACATGGTGACCCAAGCATGAAACCCATGCTTTAATAAGTCACATTAATAATAATAATAATTCTTTTCTTTATTCTTTTGATAGGTACATTACATGATGACTCAAGTACATTATTGAAGACCGAACATAGTTACATTTTCCAACAAAAAAGATATAATGGTCACAAGCAAGAAACAAAAGAAAAGAATATCATAAAACACAAAAGATCGCTGAGACATTCAATATAACATGTGGGTAAAAGCTAAGCATGAGCTCTACCCTTTACTATGGCCACCACCCTAGTTCCTAAAGCCCTATGAGTGCCCCCACATCATTGCGGAATCCATGCACGTCCCAACTCTTGGTGGGAGATGAACTGCCCCACCTTAAGGGGGTAATAACTACTTATATCATACACATCATGCTATCATCTCTTGGAGCCCAGAGAAGCAATACAAAGAAAAATCAAGAAAAGGCAAAAGGCTAATGAGGAAGGGTGGAAAGACAAAGGCCATGGTAACTCATGTATCCACGATTGCTACCTCCTACATCTATAAACCCAATTATGTAGACATCCCTCACCATTACCATCCTTGAACCTATGGCATTTGACTTTGAGCCTTGTGTCCCCATCCATCTCATCATTATTCACATGACCCTTATCAATTGAAGGATGCATGTTGGACCTGCCTTTCCCCTTAGGGGTTGGGAACACCTAATAGGGTCATTGATTAGCCACTCCTACCTATGGAGGTAACTTTATTACAAGCTTAAAGCCCCTAATTTGGAAGTGAAGCTCATTATGAAGTCTCAATGTGCCCTTGATTAACATGCTTGATTCACTTAGATGAACGAATGAATTATTGTACTTGAAGGTGAGGAGGTGCACTGGATCTTATATGTAATTGACATGTGGTTTCATCATAGGTTGGGCAACTTAATTAGGGCCCAAGCTTACTAGAGGATCACATTGACACTTCTAGGGGGAGCATTGAGAGTCATGGCACTCCATCATATGTTAGAGCATCATTTAATGCCATGGGTGTTGGAAAATGTAAAGTGACAACTTGTAGTTCTTATTTTCCTTGACCTTAATATTTGCTTGTGAACTTTATTAGTCTTCTTTATGTTCTTTAGTTAGATCTCTTCATCAAACAAATATCAAGAACGAAACAATAACAATAGAGGACACAAAAATTAGGCTCTAAGCTAGGGAAAAAACCCTCGAAGGGGAACACCCAAAAAACCTCTTCTCTTCTTAGAATCTGCTTCAAATGAGATACAAAGACCCAACCCTAGACCAAGTCTTTCTCTAAGTACCAAGCCAACCCTTCCAACAAGTCCTTTCTTGAACCTGCACCAACCAACTGCAATTTCGACTTGCTAGCCTCAACCCTATAATTTGCAAAACTACTTTGATCCTTCGGTCTATTACCTCAGTTTTGTACCTTTGGCCTGTTTTGCACCCAATTTTATACCTTTGGCCTGTTCCACGCATTGTTCTGTACCTTCTGCTTGTTACACACTTGGTTTCGTACCTTCGTCCTGTTCTACACCCGGTTCTGTACATTCGGCCTGTTTTGCACCCGGTTCTGTACCTTTGGCCTATTCACCTGGTTCTGTATCTTTGGCTTGTTCCTCACCCTGTTCTATACCTTCGCCCTGTTCCACACCTGATTATGTACCTTCGGAAGAAACTTCAGATGTGATGCTCGAATTTTTCTTGGTTGAATGAGGTCAAACTACTCCCTTATATAGCCTTCTCAACGGGTTGAATTCCCTCCTTTAGGTCGACTTGATGCTTCTAGGGCTGACTTGCACTTTAGGAGATTCTAGGACTTTCTAGACTAAAAAATAATTCTTTTTATAAATAATTTTTTCGCGGAGGGGTCTTATAAACATGATGTTGACTCCTTTGACTCATTAAAAAAAATCCTAAGACCTAACAAACCCTAGAAACATGAAGAACATGCTTTTACCTAGAAGACCATCAATAAAGAGCATGAAACTCATGCTTTTTTTTTTCTCGGTAAAACTAATCTATTATATACAGAAACAGAGTACAATTACAGTCATGCTGTCAAAAAGAACCAGCTGCCTGGTGGAAATGGCAGCGTGGAGCAGCAACGTTCTCAGTTTAGGACGAACCAGGCCATTAATCTAACCCACGCAGGGGCTAGAGGCACCAAAAAATCATTCCCGCGCAGGGGATTCCAAAAAACATTGTGACACAGAGCACCGACAAATTTAAGAAACAAAGCCTGAGCACCGACAAATGCCCTACAACATTAACACATTGACACATTGACACATAGCCAGAAACTGGAAAGACAAAATTCCTTCATTGCGGGCCACGTAACCTGGAGAGAAGACAAGGTTAGTCTTCCAGAACCTCCTCCGCGATCCTGCACCAGCCATACTCCTCCATTTCTTGCTCTGGGACTTCCTCTGCTGCCGTCGTGATAGGATCCTTCCCAACTTCCTCCTTTTGGCTAGAGGGTCCTTCCGTAACCTTCACAGGATTAGCAGAGGGCGTCTCCATAGCTCTCCTGGTTTCAGTTGGTGGCGTATCCTCCCTTTGAGCACTGGACTCACCCTCTTCTTGGGCCTCCTCGATGAAGAGCACTGAGACATGGGCATTGATCCGGGGGCGGTCCAGAGAGGTGTTGAAAGTGAAAACTGCAGAGCCAAAGGAGGGCGAGGAAGAGGACCCAGGAGAGCTGGCTTGCAGAGAATTGGCTTGGCCTAAGGAAACTTGTTCCTGCAGCATAAGGGCAATGACAGTGGCAATGGCAATGGTGGGAGGTATCCTCAGCGACAGAAGGGCGCAATGCCCTGCCACGGGTTGTGCCGTGTCGGCTGAGCATTCGTTGCTGAGGCCGAACCATAATTGCAGGGCTGTACAGGGCCAAATTGGAATTCAGAAAACATAGAGAATCATACGCAGGCGAAGGATTGGACCTAGCAGGCGGGTGAGGGTTCAGTAAGAGGTTCATAAACCCAACAGAAAAACAGAGGCCAGGAGTGATCCAAGAGTCCAGAGAAGAGGGAGTGGCCTGAGAATTCAGACCAGAATTCCACCCCGACAGCGCCAGAGGCAATAGTAAGACCCCGAGCCAAGCCCGTAATAACATGGCAAATTCCCTACTGCATCCATTAATAATGCATTTGCCGTTACCTCGAAGCGCTCCTGCCATAACTATGGCCGTCATGAGAGCCGAGGAGCCGAACCTTGTTTTGCAGGCGGAGGTGGGTGGAGCGTAAATGCTCCAGTGCTGCAGTTTATTGCTATTGTACCAGCGTCGACGGGAATATCCATTCCCCCATGTGGACACGGCGCAAATGCGCATGGCGCGCAGGTGGCTCACGCTGCTTGCCCGTCCCATCTCATTACTAACAGCTTTGGTCACCCGCATCTGGGGGGACGACATCATTTTGGACCAGACGGTTGCATTCCTGTGCTTGCTCATGATTTATTAAAATGTCTAGAGTCCCGGTTTGAAGAGTATGCTCATTTTCCACATCCGCATTGGCCAGGAAGTCAACGACCTTGTTGCCGTCCCCCTTTATGTGATTGAAAGTGATGGCCCTATTGCTGAGAAGCTCTTGCTCCATGGCTTCCAATCTTGCTTCAAGCCTCCAACTGGTGGCTATTTTCTTTCCTTGGGAGCCATTTAGGAGGTGCTTGGCCATGTTGATTAGGATCTGGGAATCTCCCTCCACCTCCAGGGGATGAAAGCTGTGATTTCTTGAGAGAATGAGACCTTGCCAAAGTCCCTCTAACTCAGCCGAGTTATTGGTGTCCCATCCTATGTTTCCATAGTAGATCAGAAGAGGCGAGCCTTTGTCATTTCTAAAGATTTCGCCAAAACCTGCGATTCCAGGATTGCCCTTTGAGGCTCCATCAAAGTTGAGCTTGAAGGAGAGCTTTGGAGGGGCAGTCCAAGATACCTTTTTGGTGTTGCTGCTTTTAGGGGGGACTTTGTAGAGGGGTTCCTGAGGGAGTTGCAAATTCCAATTTTCCCAGATGGCTTTCTCATTGTCTAGAGTCGGAAGGTCCTCCGCCGTCCATGAGCGAATCAGTAGAGTCTCTTTTAGATTCACACAAAGCTTGCTCCAGATAATTTCGACTGGTGAACATTGGTCTTTAAATATTCGCTTGTTCCTTTCTTTCCATATGCTCCATGAGAGAAGCCTGGGGAGAATATTCCATAAGTGGTTGAGAATTCCACTTTTGTATGGATTCATTTGCCAATGCTGCAGTGAGTTTGTGATATCATCCTGAAGCCTGCATCGTCTTTGACATCTGAAGCTCGCTTTCTCCCATAACTGATTGGCCAAGGGGCAAGCATCCAAGAGATGGTGGATTGTTTCCTCCTGAGATTTGCAATTGACACAGATGGAGGGGCCATGATAGTTTCTTCGTCTGAGTTTATCCTAGGTGAGAATTCTCTGATGTCCCACTAGCCAAAGGAAGAAGGAGACTTTAGGCCATGATCCAAGCCCCTAGATTTTGTTCCAGATTGGGTCAGGGGGAGTTAACTCTGTGCACATAATTTTGTAGGCTTCGGAAGTGGTGAAAGTACCTTTAGGCGTGTATCCCCATCGCAGAATGTCCCTGTCTCCGGAGTGTCTAATGCTCCTTTTGTGAAGTTCCCTTTCCAGATCATTTATAAGTGGGATTGCCGCAATTAGGGTGAGCTGGTCACCTTGTTTCCATTTCCTAAAGCCTTGCTCTGTCTCCTTAGTCTAGTACTGCCAGATCTTGTCTTGTTACTCTTCCTCTTTGATGAAGTTTGGAGGTGGATTTAGAACGCTGCTGAGCTTTGGCGTTTGGTTCTAGGCATCCGTCCAGAATCGTGCTGTTCTTCCATTTCTTACTTCCCAAAACCTGTGCTGTTGAATCAATTGGAAGTGTTGTTTGGCTGCATTCCATATTAGAGAGCCTTTGACATTGGGAGTAAACCTGATGAGCTCCTCCTGAGGTCTTTGATTGGCATATTTGGCCGTCCAGATGGCTGCCCAAGGTTTTTCTGGGGAGGATAGCCATTGCCACCAAATTTTGGCGCTCATGATAGCATTGCTGTGGTTTGGATCCCTCAGGCCAATGCCTCCTTTTTCCTTGTGCATGTAGACTGTGGTCCACTTGACCAACGCCCATTTGCGATTTGTGGCCGAATTTCCCCAGAGGAAGCCTCGCTGAAGGTCCCTTATTCTTTTTAAAACCCATTTAGGCGCCGCTAGGATTGAGAATAAGTAAAGTGACATAGCCTGTAAAACTGCTTTTATAAGCACCACACGACTAGCCATGTTCAGAGTTCTGTGCGTCCACAGTTTAAGACGGGATTCAAGCTTCTCGATGAGAATATGCCAGGAGGAGTGCTTGATGGATGAGGCAATGAGGGGGGCTCCAAGATATTTGGAGGGGAGAGTGGCAGTGGGGAATCCCAGAATCCGGACTATAGCATGCTTAACTACAGGCGGGGTGTGGAAAAAAAAGATCTGCGACTTGGAATTATTGATGTTGGTACCTGAGGCTTCAGAGAAGTCCTTGAGCAAGGATTTGAAGTGGGAGGCTTCCTGGATTGAAGGGTAGCCAAAGAGCATGTTGTCATCAACAAACTGCTAGTGAGTTATAGCTGGGGAGTTGTGAATGGAGATACCTTTAAGCTGATATGAGAGGAGGGCATGTTTAATGTGACGTCCCAGGCCTTCAGCCATTAAAACAAAGAGGAAGGGGGAAAGGGGGTCGCCCTGCCCGATTCCACGTGAGGGATTGAAGGGTCGAGACGGGATGCCATTCACAAGAATGGAGAAGAAGGTGGAGGTGATTAGACTCATAATCCAGCGAATCCACATAGGAGAGAAACCAAAGGCATTTAGCATTTTCTGAATGTAAGTCCAACTGAGCTTATCAAAGGCTTTTGAAAGATCAAGCTTTAGAATCATACCTACTTGTTTGGAATGCTTGAGAGAGTGTATAATCTCATGCGAGAGGATAATGCCGTCCAAGATCTGTCTTCCCTCAACATACCTAGATTTTTCTGGAGAGATGAGCAAAGGTAAGAGAGGCTTTAACCTGTTGGCTATGACCTTGGAGATCACTTTGTATATGACGTTGCAAAGCGCTATCGGCCGAAATTTGTTCGGGGTACTGGATTCCTCCTCTTTTGGTATAAGTGCAATGAAAGTTGAGTTGAGAGAAGGTAACAGCCAATGAAGAGCTCTCGATTCCTCCACCACTTGCCAGACCTCAAGTTTTATCAGCTCCCAGAAAGTGTGAAAGAAGGTTGTAGTGAAGCCATCTGGGCCAGGGGCTTTGCCTTCCTTGAGTTGGGACATGGCTATATCCACCTCCTGTGTCAATATAGGCCGAAGGAGGAGCTCGTTGTGTTCCTCGGTGATAAGCTTTGGCACATTTTGGGTGATTCTTTCTATAACTGGTTGCCTATCTGCATTGGGCTCTTGGTGAACTTGCTTGAAGTGATTTAGAAATTCCTCCTCAATTTCTTCATGTTGTTCTATCCTTGCCCCACCTCGCTTTTGAATGAAGGGTATATTGTTGTGCATTCTTCGTTGAACAGTGGTTCTATGAAAGAATTTGGTATTCCGTTCTCCTTCTTTCAGCCATCTAATCCTGGACTTCTTCTTCCATAAAATCTCCTCCTGCTTTCTCCTCTCTTCTAGCTTATTGTGGATACGCTGCTCCTGCTCCAGGGTTCCCTCCGTATGACCTCTTGTGATTACTTGTTGCTGGAGGTCTGCCATTTCCTTATTCAAATCCTGTTGCGCTTGGAAGATGTTTCCAAAGGTTTCATGATTCCATCGTTTTAAAAGTTGCTTTAGGTGTTTTAGTTTCTGTTGGAATTGAAACATTTTGGAGCCCTGGTGGGATGAAGGTGTTCCAAGTGTTCCTGATGAAACCTTTGAAGTTAGGGTGGGTAAGCCAGAACTCTTCAAAGCAGAATGGTCTTCCGGTGGTGTTGCCCAGTCGTTGCCACTGGAGGGAAATTGGCCAGTGATTTGAGCCTGAATGGGGAAGAATTGCCGCCGTTATATCTCCTCCTAAGTAGACCGAGTTGTCGGATATGAAGAATTTGTCCAGTTTGTAAGCGATTTGGTGCTTCCCTACTTTGCGATTACTCCATGTGTATTTACCATTACAAAATTGCAGATCAATTAGAGAGGTGTTTTGGATGAATTCTCTGAAGAGGGTAGTTTCCTGTTCGAACCTGTTTCTTCCTCCCATCTTTTCCTCCAGCGAGGTGATCATGTTAAAATCCCCTCCAATGATCCAAAGAGGATGCATTCTGTTGTTATTCAGAGCCTCAATCGTGTTGAGAAGATCAGATTTGTTTCCTGCTTCCTTCGGGAAATAGACATTTGAAAGGTGTCCATGAATATTGGTGCCTAGGATGTGGAAGGTGGCCTGAATGAAGTGGTGGGACGCATGGAAGTCGGAGAGTGTTAACTGCCTCATGTCATGAAACTCATTCTTTAATAATAATAACTTTTTCTTTTCTTTTCGTGTTTGTTACATAGGATACATATTGAAATGAGTACACCAACAATTCTAAAGACCGAAACTAGTTACATTTTCAACACTCCCTCTTAACTAGGGAGGTATTCATAAGTGTACAACTAGTACAACATCATATCTCAAACTGAAGCGTTCTCACAAGAAGAGTTGGATTGATAAGCCATACTGTAATTATCATCATCATGAACAACACTGTCTTTGAGGCCTAACTAGACAAGCTCTTCTTTAATTAAGAGCATTATGCTGGGAGGCTTTACATGTGATACCACACTACCTCTAAAAGGCACACACCCCATCCAATATCTACAAGGTATGTCCTTTTATGACTATTCTTATCTTGGATCTCCAATCCCGAGTCCTCAAAGAATATCAGTGCTCTTCGACCACTCTTCTCTTGAATGCCTGCCCCATTCTCAAAGAGTGTTGGTACCTTTCCTTTCTTGGATGTCATATCCTTAAGGAAACCACAGATGCTTATCCAATCCTCAGCAATTCTCTCTTCATGACCTTCACTTAGACTTATGATTGTTAGTCCTGGTCAAGTTCATGACACATGAAGAAGAGAATACCCATGTGACGTCCAACATCACTCCTTCTCAAATAGGAAGGACATCCCTATTCTCCCTTAATGTTGAGAATAGAACCTTGCTCCTTATTCAAGGAGACTCCTTTGCTCCCTCTCAAAACCAGAGGAGATTCTAGAATTCCTTTCAAACCGGGAAGTCAACACCTTATAGCTTGTTTTCGTTAGAGTATTAACTACCAGTTCTCCATAGTCCCTTCCAACCCTTCCAACAAGTCCTTCCTTGAACCTGCACCAACCAATTGCAATTACAACTTGCTAGCCTCAACCCTATAATTTGCAAAACTACTTTGACCCCTCGGTCTATTACCTCAGTTTTACACCTTTGACATGTTTTGTACCTTTGGCCTGTTCTGCACCCAATTTTATACCTTTGGCCTGTTCCACACATTGTTTTGTACCCTCTGCTTGTTCCACACTTGGTTTCGTACCTTCGGCTTGTTCTGCACCTGATTCTGTACCTTTGGTCTGTTCTGCACCCGGTTCTGTACCTTTGGCCTATTCATCTGGTTCTGTATCTTTGGCTTGTTCCTCACCCTGTTCTATACCTTCGACTTGTTCCACACCCGATTATGTACCTTCGGTAGAAACTTCAGATGTGATGCTCGAATTTTTCTTGGTTGAATGAGGTCGAATTGCTCCTTTACATAACCTTCTCAATGGGTTGAATTCCCTCCTTTAGGTCAACTTGATGCTTCCACAACTGACTTGTACTTTAGGAGATTCCAAGACTTTCTAGACTAAAAAATAATTTTTTTATAAATAAATTTTTCATGAAAGGGTCTTATAAACATGATGTTGACTCCTTTGACTCATGAAAAAAAATCCTAAGACCTAACAAACCCTAGAAACATGAAGAACATGCTTTTCCCTAGAAGACCATCAATAAAGAACATGAAACTCATGCTTTAATAATAATAATTTTTTCTTTTCTTTTTGTGTTTGTTACATAGGATACATATTGTAATGAGTACACCAACAATTCTGAAGACCGAAACTAGTTACATTTTCAACACTCCCTCTTAACTAGGGAAGTATTCATAAGTGTACAACTAGTACAACATCATATCTCAAACTGAAGAGTTCTCGCAAGAAGTGTTGGATTGATAAGCCATACTGTAAGTATCATCATCATGAACAACACTGTCTTTGAGGCCTAACTAGACAAGCTCTTCTTTAATTAAGAGCATTATGCCGGGCAGCTTTACATGTGATACCACACTATCTCTACAAGGCACACACCCCATCCAAATGTCTACAAGGTATGTCCTTTTATGACTATTCTTATCTTGGATCTCCAATCCTGAGTCCTCAAAGAATATCAGTGCTCTTTGACCACTCTTCTCTTGAATTCCTGCCCCATTCTCAAAGAGTGTTGGTACCTTTCCTTTCTTGGATGTTATATCCTCAAGAAAACCACATATGCTTATCCAATCCTTCGCAATCCTCTCTTCATGACCTTCACTTAGACTTACGACTGTTAGTCCTGGTCAAGCTCATGACACATGAAGAAGAGAATACCCATGTGACGTCCAACATCACTCCCTCTTAAACAGGAAGGATATCCCTATTCTCCCTTAATGTTGAGAATAGAACCTTGCTCCTTATTCAAGGAGACCCCTTTGCTCCCTCTCAAAACTAGAGGAGATTCCAGACTTCCTTTCAAATTGGGAAGTCAACACCTTATAGCTTGTTTTCATTAGAGTATTAGCTACCAATTCTCCATAGTTGTTAGGCTCCCTCTTTCCTTTGCATCTCTTGTATCAAGCTTGCTTTCTTTCGAGGTATCTTGGAGCCATTGCCACTCTTCGTTCTCGTGACAATATCCAGGTCATCTTTTCTTGCTCATCACTTTCATCTTCAACATCACAGATAAAGGCTTTGTATTGAGCCTTTCCAATCTTCAAGTGGATCATAGCTTCCTCATGAAAGTTACCCCCTTTGACCGTCATGCTATCTTCTCATACTGCTACCTTCTAGTTCCAAGATGAACTTGTCTTGACTTCATAGTTTCTAGGTACCAGGTATTGAGCTTTCCTCAATACCTTCAATCCATACAGTTGAACTTGCCTCAACTGTCATCATTAATTCCTACAACATCTTTCTCAAGTAGCAAAATAATACGTTAATCAGATAACCAAATCATAAATGAAATAGACTTACCTTACCATGGCGGCCTTCTCGTTCCATAAACATCCTCATCGACCATCTCCCCCTGAAACTCCCTTCATGCATCAGAGTGCCCAAGGATCAAATTTGGTTAGCAAGTTACAACTTTTCTTCTGGAGATTATACTGGATGTTAATCACTATTTATATATTCTAGAGAAATTTCTACTCTTTTATTCACCTTAAAGTAAGTCAAATCCTATTCTTTTAAAGCATCACATATCCATATACTTAAGCATATTCTATGACCAACTTTCTCTTCACAAGATTCTACACATATGGATCTTATCCAAAGTTTTCTTTAGTCCTGCATTCCTATTCTTTCATCCAATTATCTAGCTTTATGCCCTAAAATGACCTTGCAACTTGACCCCATTGCATTCCTTCATCCCTTTACCAGTATTGATTCCACATTACATGGAATGTATACTAATCTTGTCATGATGCCTTTCCCAAGGACCTTTCACAATGATGGTCCTTCCAGGATCATGATGATCCATTTAGGCAATATGACAACTTCTAACATGATGTTAGATAATGCTTGGATGAACATTATGCAAAATGTTCAATCTGTTTATATAGATGATTTCTATAAAGTAACTTAATCATGTAAATTTCAAATATGCTACTATCATATGCTTTCTTTTTATGATGCTTATGCACAACATACTATCCTAAAAGAAAGATTAGTCTTCATAAAGAACCTGATAGTCATTGAACCTTTTTTAGTAGTAAAGATCCTTGACTTCTTCCTTCTTTTCCTTCTTCTCATGTTATCTCACTGCTTCGGCTACATGAATTTCACTCCTTTCTTTTATGTTATCCCTCTTCAGGTGTCCAAACTCATTGCACTTGAAGCATTGAACCTTGGACATGTGTTTCTTCTTGCACTTACCAAACTTTCTCTTCTGCTTCTTGATTGAGGCTATAAAGGCCAATATCATCCTTGACCTTGATCCTTGATTCTTCCAACATGCATTGGGCCACAACTCATCAAAGGGAGTTGAATCCTTCTTGGAGTAGATGCTTGTTGCAAAGCTGCTCCATTCTGGTGGCAATGCATTTAGTACATAGATGGTTCCTTTTGAATCGGTAATTGGTTCCCCAAGTCCTTGCAGATGGTCTCTTAGTTGAGAGACTCTCATGAGAAAGAATGCCACATCCTCATCCTTTGATTTTTTTCATTCTGTATAACTTATTCCTACAAGGACATCTTCTGTACTGTTGTACTTGCAGAGTAGAAATTCACTAGCTTGTCATACATAACCTTGGAAGACTTCAAGTTTGCAACAAATAGAACAAGAGAATCCTTAATTGATTCAACTATGATCCTTTGAGCCCTTAGTGCCCCTTTCTTGTACTTTTCTAGTTCTTGAGTCTTGTCGTTGCTTGGTTCAGTGATTTCCCCAGTAACATATTCCATTACTTCTTGTTCTGTGAGTATCAAGTCAATCCTTTTCTTCCATGCTAGAGACTTTGATACTCCAACAAGCTTATTTCTCTCCTTGCAGAAAGAACCCATATGACATGTAGATTCAAACATGATGTAATAATATGCTACTTACTTGATAACCAAGATTCTTCTTGATGATGTCTCCAACCTTCTTGATGCCTTCAAGACCTTTGAAGAGACTTCCTTGAAAGATGTTCCCTAGGATTCCTCCAACAACAACTTCCAAGAGTGATGAGTGTTAACAAGATCCCTTGATGCTTTCTTCAAAGAGGCCTGCCAATGAGACTTATACTAAATCCCTTCAAGAGATGATCTTCCTTGTAGTCTTCTTCTTCAGGCTTTGAGAGTTTCCTTTTTCCTTCCGTTTGACAAGAAAATCCTTCTAGTGTCCTTCCAACTGCCTTCCTTGTTCACCTTAGCTCTGATACCATGTTGGAAAATGTAAAGTGGCAACTTGTAGTTCTTATTTTCCTTAACCTTATATTTGCTTGTGAACTTTATTAGTCTTCTTTATATTCTTTAGCTAGATCTCTTCATCAAACAAATATCAAGAATGAAACAGTAACAATAGAGGACACATAAATTAGGCTCTTAGCCAGGGCAAACCCCCTTCAAGGGGAAAACCAGGAAAAGCTCTTCTCCTCTTAGAATCTTCTTCAAATGAAATACAAAGACCCAACCCTAGACCAAGTCCTTCGCTAAATACCAAGTCAACCCTTCCAACAAGCCCTTCCTTGAACCTGCACCAACCAGCTGCAATTTCGACCTGCAAGCCTCAACCCTGTAATTTGCACAACTACTTTGATTACCTCATTTTTGCACCTTCGTCCTTGTTACCACTCAAACTAGCAAGTGACCTAAGGGGAATCCCTAAAGGGCAAATTCTAGGTCAAGGGCAACAAATGTAGTCTTAGCCCACTGTCATCTCAACTCAGATTCCCTGCTCTTTACGAACTTTCACCGATGGGAGGAGATCCGGTAGTTAGGACAGTCACTTATAAAGTATAGATCAATGAAGAGGTGTGAAGTGACCCTAGAAACCCTTTCCCTAAGATAGAATGAAGAGTGGAACTTGCTTGCTTTTTAAGAAAGGAACTTGATCTTCTAGGGAGAGGGGATGATGATTGGAGGATTGAGGTAGAAGGATAAGACTTATGAAGGAGATTCTCAATTCTCAATCCCTAAATCCTTTGAGAAATTGGATTCTCGAGTAGTCCTTGATAAATAGGCTTTGGTGAAGAATGGGACCACACGAGGTCAAGTGGTCCCAACCCGGGTTAGGGGATGGATTTTGGCAACCAAAGATGTTCTTAACTTGGTCAAGGTGAGGGGAAAGGATCAAACAAGCATTTTATCCCAAAGTTGTCAAATTGATCCTACTACGTTCTAGTCTTGGGAACACCTAGGCAAAACTTGATCCTAGAGCTGGGGCTCGGGGTATTCAGAGATTCCATAGTAAGAATTGCTTCAGATTTGGAGGAGAGAAAAGGGACCCACCAACGTAGTTGTATATAGGAGATCGAAGTTTTCTTGTGGCTAGTTTCTCGGGATATTGATGCCCTAGGTGACCTAATGGGGCTAGACCTAGAAAAAAGGGGAAAAGGGTAAGACAAGGGTTACAATGATCATGCTTTTGAGGGACCATTGAATAATTCACTTGGGGATATGGAGCCAAGGATAGTTATGAAGAAGGATTTAGTTTCTTGTTCAAAGAGGCTCCAAAAGTCAACTTCGTCCAATTTTAGAGGAAAGAGAAGAAAATTGACTTTGAAGCATTTATGCTTCATACAAATGGTGCAATATTATCAAGATAACATGATCTCTAGGACATTCCATTCATCTAACAATGGCCCATACAAAGAATAAGCTAAATAGATACATAATTCCACATTTCTTACATTCAACAATTAGCCCTAATCATAGCGAAATTCAAATGTATGCAACAACAAGAAAATAACATTAAATTTGTATTTACAATGCTAGAGATTATATCCAACCAGCATCACATTTGTAAATAAGAGGCTCCAAGATAGAAATAACCCAAATCCATACATAAAAATTCATCCATCATCTAAAATAATCCTCCAAGGAAAAAGTGCGAAGTTCTCTAAAGATAGAGAGATCCCAAGTCTAGTGATGATACAAATGAATCCAACTAACTCCTATTTATACGCTAATTAGGAGTTCAATTTAGTTAATGGGCTTACATTAGCCCCTAAGCATAAAATAATGTGCAAATGACCTACCCTTGGTGACAAGCCCACAAAACTAGCTCACAAATGAAAAAGTAAGGCTCTCAAGAGGACAAATAATAATGTATGCATGCTGTAGGGCCCTCTAAGAGGCCTAATGGGGTCCATGGGTGCCACAATGAAGAATAGGACCCTCAAAAGTAGTGGAAAAGGGGTTGGCCTCTTGTAATAACTTGTGGTGCTCCAAATGACTGGGGGGCACACAAGTGTCTTCATGGGTCTCCAAACAAATCGAAGATGCCAGTAGGTTGCCCTCAAGGGTTAGGGTGATAATGTAGTAGATGCCACATCATCATAGAATTCTTGGATCATCTACGATGATGGATCGGGTGCATCCTCCTCGCCCAATAAGTGAACCATGAGTAATCTTTGAATGGTTGTGGGGATCCATGAAGTGCAATTTGTTGCTGTGGAGGCCCGTGGCCTTCAATGTTCACCCTATATGTGCCAATGTAGCCCTCTGAAGGATTAGGACCCTGTATAGGGAGACCAAATCCCAAAAGGAAACCATCTGCAATCTTGCATAAGATCTAATGCATCCCCTAGGCTTCCAATAGAACAACTCATTAGAGAAATAGAGTAAATGAACTTACCTAATTATGGACCACAGGGGGGAACTTCATAATGGCCTGCCCTTCCATAATGGGCTTTGGGTTGTGCTAATGTCTCCTAAACTCCCAATGGGGTTAACCAAGTACCCTATTAGGTGGTTTTTGCTTCTAAAGGGGATAATATAGTCAAGGTACATCCATCAAAGGTGGTGGCATGTTGCAAATAGGTGAATGAGGTAGGGAATGAGAGGGGGCAACCCTGGGTCACATTCTGGAGCACAAGGGTAGCTAATAAGAGGGAAGCCCAAACTTGGGTTTATAAGGTGTAGGAGGGAACAATCATGGTATATGAGGTGTCCCGACTTTGATTTTTCCACCCTTCTTTATGTGCCTTTTTCCTTTTTATGATTTTCTTTGATTAACTGCTCGGGGCTCAAGGGGTTAGAGCATGATGTATAAGATATAGTAGTGAATTCCCCTTTTAAGGTGGGGCGATTCATCACCCACTAGGGGTTGGGACAATCATGGGTTCCTATATGATGAGGAAAGTTCATAGACCCTGTTGGAACCAGGGTGATGGCCATGATGATGGGGTAGAGCTTCATGTAATGGCTTTTTCCCACGTGCGAAATGTTTTTGTCCTGACCATCTTTTGCATGTTGTGGTACTTTTCTTGTTGGATATGGCCATATATGCTTTTGACTTTCTTTTTAGCTGCATCAACCTTTGGGCTTCACTCCAAGCCATGACGCATGGTGTGCGCAAGGGGAAGGGGTGTGCTGACCCTAGGTGGACTCGATGGAGGAATGTGGACCCAGGTGGGAGAAATGATGGATGGGTAATAATGAGTGGAAAGAGGGTTATATAAATGGATGAGTGAGTGGGACCACACAACCAAAATTGGGGTTTCTCATGAAATACCATCCCTGAAACCAAATGGTCAATAAAATAGATCCCAAAGGACTAGAATCCAAGGTTAAGTCCTAAAAGGAGTCTAGGAGACAAGCACATACCTAACCCATTCTTTCCGTCGAATCCCCCCATTAATCCATGCCCAGAAGTGTCCATGATAAACAAACTACAAAGCTCAATTTCAAAATGACAAGGCATACATTTAGCTTCGAGAGGCCCATCTTCAAACATACAATCATGGCGGATGGGCGAGGGACCACAACGCTGGCTCAGGTGGCGGAGAAATGGCACAGTGAGGTAGCTAATGGCTGCAAGGGGCTGCTGGCTGTTGACTGAGGACCATCTTGGAGAATTTTTTCTCCTAGGGATATTACCCACAAAATGGTGGGTAACATCGAGCTCCAACTGGGATGTGATCTCTTGTAGAAGTGGGCGAAGTTACTCGAACTCCAACTATCTCTTGGTTACCACAAACCTGTCACTTGCGCATACAACAGATGGACAAAACACAGGCAACATGCTTTCACAACGTCTCATGATCGCACATGCAAATATGGTAGGCCATCAAATCGACATAAATATAAATATATGCAGATTTTAATCTAAGTGCAACTAATCTATCATGAGAAATATCATATGATGTTTGTTCTAATTAGAAAATTAACATGTAATGCATCCTACCCTAACATGCATATAGTAAGGCTAATACCAAGTAGAATCATAAAGCTAGTGCAACCAACATATCATCACATCAATATACATATGCCTGCCAATATGATTACTCATGTAGCAATCCCCAAATTGAATGTGGACATAGTCACATGGCGGATGAAGTAGGTGGGAGATGGGAATAGAGGGAGGTCCTAGGAGAAATAAAGTTGGTCATTTTAGAGGTCCAAGGCTTTCCTTCTAGTTACAAAATGGAGGAATGAATGATCACTCTCGAGAATTGCTCATCACAATCATTGCTTGTAATATCATGCTTTGAGGATGTCACATGGTTGTGATGAGATGGGAACGAAAGGTGAGAGAAAGAAGGAATGCAACAAATAGGTCTCTCAATGTGATGGTCACAACGGGGAGGGGAGGTCGCAGAGTGATCATAATCCCGAGGATGGGTCAAAGGGGATAAAGTATATTCAATGAAGGGTTCCTCCTTGAAACCATATTTAGAAAGGGGAAAAGGGGCATGGTCACTCAAGGTCATACCAAAAGGTGTGAGGGACTCACTTGGGGAAGATTCAAGATGATGTACAAAAGGCAAAGGCAAAGGAGAGGGTGAAGTGTCATATCCAACAGGTTTTCCTTCCCCATAATCTGAAGGCTCAAGAGACTTGAATGTGTAATCATGAGGTGGGTAGGTAGGAACCTCATTGCTTTCCCCATTACAAGTATCAAAGATTGGTTTTTCATTAAAAGGAGAATCAATCACTGCCAACTGCCCTTCTTCATGCAAGGGAAAATAATAGTTCTCCTTCCCGAAGGTGTCGATGGATATGTTATTGCAAGTAATGTTCAGGATACAGGAAAAGCCAATCTCAATCTCATCTTTGTTATCAGTATTATAAATGGGAGCACAATCAAATTAGGGCCCAACAATTTCCCACTTCTCCTTTTCAATGCGGAAATAATCTCCAATGTTACTTTCCAAGGAGCTTACCTGATCATCTTCCTCAAGGTTTTCAAAAGGAGATTCATCAGGAGCGATATCCTCGAGAAAGGTAAAATTAGTCTCGACTTTACTTTCCATAGCTTCATTCTCCTCAACAGATGTGCTCTCAAAATCATTTTGTTCGTTCTGCAGCCCCAACGAGGACTCATCTTCCTGCTCATCACTGGAATCCTCAAGATCATCTTCATCTTGGTTGGTTGACAAGCGAACCCTCTCTTCTTCTCTCTTCTCTTGACGAACAATGGCTAAGGTATTTGTTACATGATTTTGGTAGTATGCTTCCAAGAGGAGAGCATTAGTAGGGTTCTCCTTATATTCACATTTCATCTTATGAAGCTTGACTTCTTCATCATATAAGCAAGAGAAAACTTCATTAGAATTATATTCCCTTACTACCTCCCTGCATGACGTAGTATATTCATCCATTCTTTCTTGCGTGATTTGGAGGCTCTTGGGATCCACCTCTTCGTCATCCCCATAGGAGGTATTCCTTTTCATATTAATGAGGTTATCCAAAATATTCACAACACAAGTTATGTGAGCAAGGTCAAGGAGACTACTAGGATCCTCTTCGTAAGCACACCTTACTTCGTCGAGTTGTATTTCTTGTGACCTATAACACACGAGTATGAATTCCATATCCATGCTCTCCAACATATTTTGAAATGTTCTTGCATATTCCATAACTTTCTTTTGGAGCTCTTGAATCCCTTGGTTACTGAGTTTTTTAAATATAGGACCAAGAGAAATCTCCATCTTCTATGATTTTGCATATTAAGATTATAATGGAGTCACCAGGGTGAATTAAAGTGGCTTGATAGATGCTTGCTTCACCCTACAAGCATTAACTTTAAAGCCCAATGAAGAACTAGGGCTTCGTTCTTCCAGTGGAGTCGCCAATAATGATATGTCGATGTGTCATATGGGGAACAAAACACACGTCTCGTGTCCTCGACAACGACGCCAAAATGTTATCTCTCAAACTAGCAGGGGACCTATGGGGAATCCCTAAAGGGAAAATGCTGGGCCAAAGGCAACAAATGGAGTCTTAGCTCACTGTCACCTCAGCTAAGATTCCCTGCTCTTTATAGAATTTCACCGATGGGAGGAGATCCAATAGTTAGGAAAGTCACTTATAAAGTATAGATCAATGAATAGGTGTGAAGTGACCCTAGAAACCCTTTCCCTAGGATAGAATGAAGAGTGGAACTTGCTTTCCTTTTAAGCAAGGAACTTGATCTTCTAGGGAGAGGGGATGACGATTGGAGGATTGAGATAGAAGGATAAGACTTATGAAGGAGATTCTCAATCCCTAAATCCTTTGAGAACTTGGATTCTCGAGTACTCTTGACAAATAGCCTTTGGTGAAAGAATGGGACCACATGAGGCCAAGTGGACCCAACCTAGGTTAGGCGATGGATTTTGGCAACCAACGATGTTCTTAACCTGGCCAAGGTGAGGGGAAAGGATCAAATAAGAATTTTCTCCCAAAGTTGTCAAATTGATCCTACTAGATTCTAGCCTTGGGAACACCTAAGCAAAAATTGATCCTAGAGCTAGAGCTCGGGGTATTTAGAGATTCCATCGTTAGAATTGCTTCAGATTTGGAGGAGAGCAAGGGGACCGACTATGGCAGTTGTATCTAGGAGATGGAAGTTTTCTTGAGGCTAGTTTCCCGAGAAATTGATGCCCTAGGTGACCTAATGGGGCTAGACCCAGAAAAAAGGGGAAAAGGGTAAAAAGAGGGTTAAAATGATCACCCTTTTTGAGGGACCACTGCCTAATTCACTTGGGGATATGGAGTCAAGGATAATAATGAAGAAGGATTTAGTTTCTTGTTTAAGGAGGCTCTAAAAGTCAACTTCGTTCAATGTTAGAGGAAGGAGAAGAAAATTGACTTTCAAGCATTTATGCTTCATACAAATGGTGCAAGCTTATCAAGATAACACGATCTCTAGGAAATTTCATTCATCTAACAATGGTCCATACAAAGAATACGCTAAATAGACACATAATTCCACATTTCGTACATGCAGCAATTAGCCCTAATCATAGCAAAATTCAAATGTCTGCAACAACAAGAAAATAGCATTAGATTTGTACTTACAATGTTAGAGAGTATATCCAACCAACATCATATTTGTAAATAAGAATCTCTAAGATAGAAATAACCCAACTCCATACATCAAAATTCATCCATCATCCAAAATAATCCTCCAAGGAAAAAGTGTGAAGTTCTCTAAAGATAGAGAGATCCCAAGTCTAGTGATGATCCAAATGAATCCAACTAACTCCTATTTATACACTAATTAGGAGTGTGCCTACATTAGCCCCTAAAAATAAAATAATGTCCAAATGAGCTAACTTTGGTGACAAGCCCACCAAACTAGCTTTCAAATGAAAAAGTAAGCCTCTCAAGAGGAAAAATAATAATCTATGCATGCCGCAGAACCCTCTAAGAGGCCTAATGGGGTCCATGAGTACGACAATGAAGAATAAGACCCTAAAAAGTAGTGGAAAAGGGGTTGGCCCCTCGTAATAACTTGTGGTGCTTCAAATGACTGGGGGGCACGCAAGTGTCCTCATGGGTCTCCAAACAAATCGAAGATGCCTGTAGGTTGCCCTCAAGGGCCAGGGTGATAATGTAGAAGATTCCACATCATCATAGAAGTCGTGGATCATCTGCCGTGATGGATCAGGTGCATCCTCCTCGTCCAATAAGTGAACCACGAGAAATCTCTGAATGGTTGTGGGGATCGATGAAGTGCAATCTGCTACCGTGGAGGCCCATGGCTCTCAACGCTCACCCTATATATGCCAATGTAGCTCTATGGAAGATTAGGACCCCGTATAGGGAGACCAAACCCCAAAAGGAAACCATATGCAATCCTGCATAAGATCCAATGCGTCTCCTAGGCTTCTAGTAGAACAAGTCATTAGAGAAATTGAGTAAATGAGCTTACCTAATTATGGACCACAGGTGGGAACTTCATAATGGCCCGCCCTTGCATAATGGGCTTTGGGATGTGCCAATGTCTCCTAAACTCCCAATGGGGTTAACCAAGTACCCTATTAGGTGGTTTCTGCTTCTAAAGGGGATAATATAGTCAAGGTACATCTGTCAAAGGTGGTGGCATGTGGAAAATAGGGGAATGAGGTAGGCAATGAGGGGGAAGCCTTGGTTCACATGCTGGAGCACAAGGGTAGCTAATAAGAGGGAAGTCCACACCTGGGTTTATAAGGTGTAGGAAGGAACAATCGTGGTACATCAGGTGCTCTTACCTTGATTTTTCCACCCTTCTTTATGTGCCTTTTGCCTTTTTTATGATTTTCTTTGATTAATTGCTCGAGGCTCAATGGGTTAAAGCATGATGTATAAGATATAGTAGTGAATTCCCTCCATTAAGGGGGGGTGGTTCATTGCCCACCAGGGGTTGGGACAATCATGGGTTCCTATATGATGAGGAAAGTTCATAGAACATGTTGGAAGCAGGGTGATGACCATGATGATGGGGTAGAGCTTCATTTAATGACTTTTTTCCACTTGCTAAATGATTTTGTCCCAACCATTTTTTACATTTTGTGGTACTTTTCTTGTTGAATGTGGCCATATATGCTTTTGAATTTATTTTTAGTTGCATCAACCTCCGGGCTTCATTCCAAGCCATGATGCAAGGTGTGCGCAAAGGGAAAGGGTGATCTGACCCTATGTGGAGTTGATGGAGATATGTGGACCCAGGTGGGAGAAATGATGGACGAGGTAATAATGAGGGGAAAAAGGGTTATATAAACGGATGAGAGGGAGAGACCACCAACCAAAATTGGGTTTTCCCATGAAATACCATCCCTGAAACCAAATGGTCTATAAAAGAGATCCCACGGGACTAGAATCCAAGTTTATGTCCGAAAAGGGGTATAGGGGACAGAAGCACAGACCTAGCCCATTCTTTCCGCTGAATCCTCCCATTAATCCATGCCCAGAAGTGTCCATGATAAGCAAACTACAAAACTCAATTTCAAAATGACAAGGCATACCTTTAGCTTTGGGAGGCCTACCTTCAAACAAACGATCATGGCAGATGGGCGAGGGACGACATGGCTGGCAGAGAAATGACATAGTGAGCTAGCTAATCACTGCAAGGGGCTGCTGGTTGCCGGCTGAGGACCATCTTGGAGAAAGTTTTTCTCCTAGGGATATTACCAACAAAATGGTAGGTAATGGGCCTATTTTGTACCTTCGTCCTGTTCTGCACCTTATTTTGTACCTTCGTCTTGTTCCGCACCATGTTTTGTACCTTCTGCCTATTCTACTCCTAGTTCTATACCTTCGGTTCGTTCTGTACCCGGTTATGTACCTTCAACCTTTTCTGGACCCGGTTTTGTACCTTCGATTTATTCTGCACTCGGCTTTGTACCGTCGGTAGAAACTTCAGATGTGATGCTTGAATTTTTCTTGGTTGAATGGGGTCGAGCCACTCCTTTATATTGCCTTCTCAGGGGGTCAAAATCCCTACTTTAGGCCGACTTGATGTTTCCAGGGCCAACTTGTACTATAGGAGATTCTAGGACTTTCTAGACTAAAAAATATTTCTTTTTGTAAATACATTTTTCTTGGAAGGGTCTTATAAACATGATGTTGACTTCTTTGACTCATGACAATAAATCCTAAGACCAAACAAACCCTAGAAGCATGAAGAACATGCATTTACCTAGAAGACCATCAATAAAGAGCATGAAACCCATGCTTTAATATAATAACTTTTTCTTTTCTTTTCTTGTTTGTTACATAGGATACATATTGAAATGAGTGTACCAAAAGTTATGAATACTGAAACTACTTACATTTTCAACGCCTACATTTGTTTGTTCATTGCCCCACATTATTTGCGAGATGATGCACTTGGACCAGCATGTGCCGACTGACTTAACATGATTATGGTAGTTGATCCAATGCCCAAACGAGGTTTGTCTCACCCTTGAGACATGGGAGGGCAGGCTCCATCGTCAGAGCCCCCATTTGGAGCATTATACATGCTTATCTATGATCATGAGATCCATTAGACCAACATTTGTGCCCCAACACCACTTTCGGGCCCCACATGATGACTTTTTGGAGGATTGGGGGCCATTCCCTAGTTCATATTTTATGGACCTCTCTCTCACACCTTGGCACTTTAGAGGACTCAAGTTGGCCCTCTAATGACCTTGCATCAACATGACATCATCAACTCAGCTAACAATTGGATGGCTAAATCAAAATTTATCAAAGCTACTTGGTTGGATTGTGACCAAGGGTTGTTTCTTGCTCATTATTTTAATATTTTGGGGTCTAATTAGGCTAATTCGATTTAGAGAGGCTCATTCGATTTAGAGAGGCTCACATAAGTAGAACTAAGCCTCATTTGTATTGGATCATCATCATCACTTGGATTCTTCTCTTTTAAAATAACTTACACTTTTTCTTTGGAGCTATTGGAGGTTTCTTTGATGCATTTTGACTTTTGGGGCTGAAATTTTCGATCTTTTGAGCTATCTCATGATTTTAGGATGGATATATCATATTGTCATTTTGCAAGTGCTTCTTGTTGATTATTTTCTTGGAATAATGTCTAATGTATGGAATTGTTGTAACTAGGTTAATGCTCGTGTTCCCTAATTTGTTGAATATCCTTTTGGAATGCTATTTGGTTCTGAATTGCATATGTTACTCATTGGATGGCAAATGAGGAATGTTCCTAGTGGATGAATGTTAAATTGGCAACTAGGGCCAAACTCCATGTGGGTCAGCTTATTTATGACAGCTGATATTTTTATTGGATCCCTCTCGTCGAGAGGTGTAGGATTGATCCAAAGATCATCCGATTCTGATAAGTATTTATGGAGATATGAATTTATTTTTGTTTATATAATTATTATCAAGCCGACCAGCTCTTATGTAGGCTCTAGAAGCCCAACCGACGTGTCTATTCATCATCCTCATTTTGGTATAAATAGATGAGGATTTGATGTCATTTGATACACATATTCATGAGTAGTCTCCTCCTCTCCACGTCTTTGGGTTTTGGTGAATGAGAAACACTAATGAAGGATGCCCTAAGATGATGCCCTAATCCAACACAGTAGTGGAGACACTTAGCTGCAGGTCAAGGAAGAAATTTACTCGCTGTAAAAGAAGACTCGTATCCACAGCAAATGGTGGAGACTTTATACGTTGTATACGCTGGTAGGAGAGGCCTAATACACTGGATGCACAGGTCATGGATAAATATATTACAGCATGGAAATGATATATTACAGCGTGGCAATATATATATACTCGCAGGTGACAACATATACGCTGATCATGGAAGACACCTAGCCACAGTAACATCAAGCCTAATACGCTAGTCATTGAGACAGCATACGCAACAATATATATATATGCACAAGTCATGAAGCAATATATGTATGAACAACTGGGAGACCTAATGCAATTAATAGATGGAGACCTTACGCAGAAGATATATACGCTCAGCATACGCAGTATACATATGCACAGGTCATGAAGATACATATACGCAGCAAATGGAGGAGACCTTATACACTGTACAACACAGTCAATGAATGGTAACACAAACTGGCCTGATCTGCTGTTCTTGAATAAATTAATGCAGCAGCAAGGTCTCTTTGGTTATCAGTCCCATAAGTCTCTGAGGTACAGTCGTACCCTAACCTAGGAGGTGTGATGAGGACGCTGTAAACAATAGTAATGAGGAGGATTACGTTGGGTGTCATCTGAATAAGTTTCAGTGTTTCTCATACCTGTAAAAGGAGACATACAGTCTCAACAGTCATTACTATATTCAGATCTAGTATCAAGATAACAAGGAGCTAAAGTAGTATGATCATAATGATGTATGAGATCATGGAGCATGGACAGCATCGTGATGAATGAGATCATGGGCATGGGCAGGATAATGATCATGGGCAGCATGATATATGAGATCATGAGACAGCATGATGGTGCAACACAATCAGGGGCAGAAAATGGACGAGATGCAGAACGATGATAGGTGAAGGAGTCACCTTGAGAATCAGTTGAAGCAGAATGTCTTCAACTGATCTCATCATGATACGAAATGATCTATGCTAGATCTAGATAAGTCAAAGTATTGACTTCTGTTGTAAATGTACTCTCTCTCTCTTTCTCTGCTGAACTTTGAAGAT
>APFE031621821.1:83307-142422 GCA_000404065.3 Pinus taeda
TTTTTTTGGTAGGGAGAATGAATAAAATGATGAGGGAGGTGGAAATAGGATGTAGGGAAAAAGTGGGGGTATAAAGGATAACCTTGAAAACAACAAGACAAACCCTAGTTCAACCAACACTTTGACATTTTTGAGCAAATATGCATTGGATTCATTAGTTCAAAATGATTGGCTTTAAACCGCATTCACATGCTTTTCACACTTTGGCAAACAATGTATTTTCAATGGATGAGATGACCAATAGGGTAACACTGATTTTAGGCTAGTAAACTGATAGAAAGAGATTTTTTAATAAATGATGGGGTTTTATCTGGGCTGCATGGGGCAAAGAAACAGCTTGAACAGAGAAATATAATAAAAAACACAGATTATCGACTGAGGCAAGGTATTCTTTGACATTTCTCTCAAACCATGACACCTGTGCAAAAAGTGAAGGAGGCTTTTCTTCTTTGGCATGTTGTGGACAAAAACCTCTCTCAGTTTTCCCAAATTCATCTTTTATTGCTCTGAAACATCTTTTGAGTGAAACTTATCCCGATGTGTGAAACAAGGAATTTTGTCGAAATGGAGCGAAATGAAGGGGATAGGGGGCTTCTAAATTCTTGGGGAAATTTTTGGGGGTGGGGAGGGATGTTAGGAAGCAGTGGAAAGTGGAATCTCAGAGATTGAGTGAGGGCAAGGGGTCCAAAAGGGCAAAACACAGGTCCAACCTAGAAAATTGCCAGGTTGTAGCTAGAAACTAGGGTTTGTGCGAAAATGAGGAATTTGGCGGATCTAAGGGATGGGAAGTGCTTGATAAGGTACTTTAAGGATAGGGGAAGGTGTATGAACATCTGGATACAAGTTTTGCTGATGATTTTGACCGTCCAAGAGAAATTGGCTTCAAAACCCTAGGAGAGGGAAATGAACTTGCCAAGGCACAACTGAAACATGAACAAGATGTAAAATGACTCATTAGACACTGAGATGATAATCAAAACCCTATAAATGATGATAGACTCAGCTGAATGATGACATGGATGGGCCTTTAGGCAAATTTGAAAAGAGCGAGAGCAAACCCTAGACCTAATGCCTAATGACCAAATTTTGCTTGAAGACTCACTGAAATGACAAAATTTGACCTTGACACTCTGAGACCACTTTGTAAGAGCATATTTGATCACTGGAGGAAGGCTGGAAAGACTGACACTAACACATAGGAAGCCTATATGCTAGTGATGAGCTGCGGGAGCTCTTCATGGTTTCGGATCCGACTCCGAATACATGCCTTCAACTCGACCGCATTGGCTCATCATCTTAGGCAAGTGAAGTGGGGCTCCCTTGTATTTTATCGTCCATGTTTGTATGTCATCAATAACAACATGCAAGTTCGTTAAGATACGTGCTCTTTTAACACATTATTGCTGCCATCTGTTGAGATGGATGACTGCCTTATGCACAATACCAAACTTGGAGTACAACTGATGCCCATGTAGCAGGATGAAATATCCTTAAGAAAACATGGCATGAAGGAAAACTAGATATGGACTAATGGATCACTTTCCAATGAAAGGAATAATGACATGACTAACTCATGGATGAAAGTGATGGATGGTCTGTGCCCTACGAAGAAGTCCCAAAATATGTAGACTCTATGAAAAAGAAGAAATTCATGACATCAAAGGAAGTAGTTCTACAAGCAGTTGGTTATCCCATGTTCTTCACCTAAAGAGCCGCTGAAAGCAAGTCCCTAGTCAAGAGGGAGCTTGGTCAAGTTCTTCGTTAAGAGGGAGCTTGGGTACATTCCTTTTTATAGGAATGGGTACATTCCTTCAGTGGAATGGGTATGTCCTTCCTAAGTTGAGAGGGAGAGATAGACACATCATTCTTGTCTTCACTTGGGAAGACAAAATGGGGGATTGGGTAAACATCTGACATCCGATGCTATTTGAGGATGAGTTAGGGTATCCAAGATAAGAGTAGTTGTAGAGGACCGATATTCTTTGAGGACTGGGAATTCAAGATAAGAATAGTCCTGGTGGAACATACTCTGAGAACTCGGGTAGGGTATGTTACAAGAGAGACAATGATGAGGGTGTCAATACATCATTGGTCTCGCCGACATTGAGCTCTGATCTTGTGGAGAGATAGAGTTGTTAGTCAAGGCCTTGCTACGTGACAATGCTGGATGATATGATGTTATATAGATGAGTTACCAATTCGACTCTTCTTATGAGAATTCTTCAAATTGAGAATGTCCAAGTACCTTGTATGGATTATGATACTTCCCTAGTTAAGAGGGAGTGTTGAAAAAGTGTAAATAGGTGCAGTGTTCATAATGACATGTGTAATCATGATTTTATGTAATTGACGGAAAGAAGAAAAATAAAATTATTTTTGTAATGCTTGATTCATGGGTTTCATGATCAAGGAATTTTATTTTTAGAAGCTCGCATTGTGAGCTATTATGTTTGGTCATCAAGTCATAAAGCATATTGAGTCAATGTCATGGGTTGAAGACCCTTTTGGGCATGTATTCAAGTCTAGAAGATCTTCCAAGACTAAGTAAAAAACACCTCGAACAAGTCGGACTTCATCAAAGTAATCAAGATCAAGTCCGCCTAGAAGTAATTGCAAGTCGACCTAAAGTCATGATCAAGAAGCCTATATAAGGAGGCATTCGACCTTCCTCAAAGAGACACTTCACACTGGTGATTAGAGCAACAACAAGAGAAAGAAAGTGTGAAATAGAGGAGGACAAAAAGAAGACAAGAAGATCGAAGTTTTTGGGTCAGTTTTGGATCACTTCTCTTCACACGTGCGAAGAGATCTAGGGTTTCGATATGTAGTAGAAAGGTTGAATTGTAGTCACATCAAAGTATCAAAGAGTGGGGTCAACACGGTCTAATTTGAAGGACAAACTCACCAAGAAAGAGAAGGAGGCATAGCGAAGGCAAAGGGGGATAGAGCTCTCCATTATCTTCTCTCTCATATGATCTAGGGTTTTTGAAGTTGTGGCCGAAAAATTGCAGAAATTGCAGGTAAGCCGAAGTTTTCAAAAGGAAGGACGAAGTTGCAGTAAGGTTATTGCTAAGGTCAAAGTTGAAGTCAGGGAAGAAACTACTTTGATTCAAGGGTTGACTTGGTCTTGGAGGAGTCTTGGTCAAGGGTCTAGGTCTTGGAATTCGTCAATTGAAGTCTCTATAAGAAGAAGAATTCGTTTGGGTTTTCCTCTCAAGTTGGAGAGGTTTTGGCCCTGGCTGATCACCTACATTTTGTGTCTCTTGTCTCTTTATTGTTTATGCTATGATAGCCGTTTTATGAAGAAGAGCACTATAATAATCTAAGTAAAGAAAAGATCTTAATCTAAAGAAGTAAAAGGCATTCACAAGCAGTTATCATTGACATAGAAATCTCCTAATCCCAATGCCCTAGATTTCTCAACACTAAGTAGCACGTCCTTGATCATTTAAGTTAATTCATTGACAAAATGCTTAATTTTCTTTCTCATCATCAGAATGGTCTTCTATTGACAAGTGTTTCCTATCAATAATATTAATTTGATCCCTTGTCCCCGCCTTTCCACTATCAAGGATTCTTTTTGCAATGGCACAAGTGGATTCATCATTAAAATTTTCACAAGGTTCGCTATATGGCAAAGATTGATGCAACTCATTCTCTTGAAACTTTTCCAGATTATTTAGACGATTTCAAAGAGTAGTGACTTGATTTATATGATCAACGTGTATGCTCTTAACGAGTTGAGTTAGTTCTTCAACAAGATCACTTTCATTATCTTTAATCTCTATTTCTTTTGATTCATTCTTCTTGGATGCTTTTATGAACTTTTCTATTTCCTCAGCTAAAGTCTAAGCAACGTTTACATTAGCAAGCTTCTCATGCATAAGCTCATAAGAAGTGTCAATGTCAAATGTATCAATGTAATGGAGTAACAAAGGTTTGTCAGGAAGTTTGTAATCTTGAGATAAATCTCTTGCAATATCATTAAACCTCTTATTAAATACTTTAATAGTTTCATTCTCCCTTTTTTCCATATTCTAAATAGCGCGAAGTAAGTCCTTTTGGTTCATTTTATCTCCATTTTCATTCATAAAGGCATTGATTATAGCTTGCAAAGAATCAAAATATTTATATGGAAAGTATTGAAACCAATCCATTGCATTATCTTCCAAAGAAAGGACAAAGAGCCGCATCTTAATGTCTTCATGATTATAGTTAGTAGTGTTGCACCACTTAGCCACACAAATATTAAATTTCTTGAGATGGTCATTAGCAGTAATTGCATTATTATCTCGAAAAGCAGGGAAACTATCAATGGCCTTCTTTGGAATGTCATGAGGATAACCTTGAATGCTAGTAAAAAAACAAGGGGTGAACAAGTCATTCATGATGACTTTCTCAAAGGCTAATGGATGTCAGAGAGAGATCCTTATTCAAGAAAAACAAGAAGTCTACAAGAACCGAGATTCTAGCAGATTTTTTTGCAAAAAAATGAAAGAAGTGGAGTCGCTACTTGAATGTGAATCAAACTCTAAAATCCAAAAGGAAAAAAAACTGAAAAGTTAGTTAAGAATCAACGCCAAAAAATGTTGTGTTGATGCCAGATTAAGGAAAAGGGTGAAGATGAAATGAAAAGATGTTGTGAAAGCCAAGGACCAAAAGGTTGTCCCTGACAATGATGCTAAAAAATATTGTTGCTCAAATTGTATATGTGAATGCAAAAACTCTCAGGGTAGGGGCTGCTACACTAATCCCGACCCTCTCTGTTTATGTTGTCTCCCTACAACAGGCTAATGGGGTTAACCCTTATGGAATGAGATGATGATTGCATGAGACACAACTGAATGGCCCATCAACTTGGTTAAGGATGACCAACAAGTTTAATTATTTAGCACAACTTAATTAGATTTATTGAGATTTATCAATTAGAGACCAATGCCTTAGGAGTCAAATTACTTGCACAATGATTTAAGTTACCAAGTTACTGGATGAACAGTCGTTGCTGGGATGAGAAACTATCCTATATGAGATGCAACACCTAGGACTAGGTGAAATACAAAATTTTGGTTAATTTTAGATTAAATGCCTATTCTAAGTGAATCATTTCTCTCAATTGTTTTGAAGTTAGTCTCAAATGTAGGTTGTGGAGAGAAACCCAGGGGAAGAAATATATTGCTTTATTAATGATACCTCCCTTGTGGTTCTAATCACCCGAATGCCTCCGACGCTGGACTGTGGCCCTAGCGACTGCAAGGTCACTGTGTTAACCACAAGTGAGGGTCTAAACTTCACAAGTTGGGTGAGAAAGGTGGTCCCGTCTTCTTTCAACCAAGCCTATGTTTGGAGGTAAATCAATTAATGTGACAACTAAACCTAGGATGAAGTGCAAGATATGGGTGATTGCCTTAAGTGATATTATTAGATGATTCTCAAGTACTTCAAGTTAAATTATTTAGTATAGATGCTTATAATGTTCAATACAAGAGCATAAGCAAAATACTTAGAGAGTAATATTAGGAACAATCTCAATTAAAACAATGTGCTAATAAAACAAGATCACTATAGTGCCAAACAAAAATCACTTCAACATCTATACAATGATTAGCAATCTCAAAATAACAAGTGGTCTAAATAATTAACCAATAAGAAGCAGGGAGCACCAAATTAATGAATCCTTTACACTTTGATATTCAAATTAGAAACCAAAAGAAACAATACAATGGAACAAGATTAGCTATAGGATTATTCAAGTGAGATCACAAGGTCACTTATGACTAATGCTCAAAGGAGTTGATACCACAAGTTTATTTTTAGATCACAATGTTGTTGAACCATGAAACAAGATAATGCTCTTATTTAATTAGCAACCAATTCCTTATGTCACTTATCAATTAGAAGCAATAGGTTACAAAAGTATTTCTAATTACTTTACAAGAGCATTAACAAATAGTGATGTCAATAGCTTTCACAATGGGCCACTTTATAACATTAGTAATTTCTTACAAGCACATTAAATGAGAGTGCAATGCAAACACCAATGAGTTATGTGCAAGTTTTAAGATGTGAATCAAATCTATTCCAATGATGCAATGCACAAGACAATGGAAATACAAATAAAAGATCGACAAGACAATATGGATAACCACATATCATAATTACGAGCAACCCACTTCTTTCACTTTTCCAATAACATTAGACAATAATGACGATGCTTTAGGAGCTAGTAATGAGTCCTTATGAGTTTAGGACCCTTTTAAATGCCTTCTTTACCACTATTATTCTTATGATCAGACTTTAGAGTGCTTATATCAGACCTTGTATCATAGATATCAGATCTTCAAAATGACTTAAGAAAGGCACAAAAGATAAACCTATGAGTTAATTATCCTCTTGAGATTAATGTGCAATTGTTATAGGCTCAAGTGAGAGTGATTAGGGCTTTTTTAGGATGTTTAGCTCAGATTTATGCCATTGTAAGTATGATGCATTAGATTTGATTGCAAAAACAGTAACAGGAAAGAGGTTAGAATATGCAAACCCTTAGGCCTATAGGCCTAGTTTGATGACTAGCCGAATTTTCAATGGACTAGAACTTCTTCAAACACCTACAACACAATTTGTTAGCATGAAATAGGATAGATCAACCCTCTTATGACAATGTTTAGGGCTTCTAGGGCTTGTTGATGGATTGTTGAGCTACTTTAGGTCTTGAAACCCTTGTCAAAGAGGTTAGCAAGTCTGCAAAACAAATAGTTAGCAAGGAAAACCTAATATTTATGGCTCAAAATGATAGAACTCAATTACAAACAATTTCCAAACTTACCCTAAGCCTGCAACCACAAAGATTAACGTCAAATTTTAAACCAAACTCAGAAAATTGCCCAAAAATGATTGCGACTAAGGAAAAAGAGGCTTAATCAGTCAGTGACTAAAGTGGGAAGGCCTCCTAGGCCTGCGGCTAAGAGGGAAAGGCCCCAAAGGGGCTGCCGCAAGACAAATTAGGGTTGCGGCCACAAGAAAAGGCCCTAGAAAGTATTGTCACAAAGGAGAAATCCCATAGAAGGCCTGCAGCCAAGCAAAAGAGGGTTGCGATTTAGGTTGGAAGGCCTTTTAGGCATGTGACTAGCCTCAAAGAGGCTCCAAATGCACTCGACCCCTGAATGTCCCAAAAAAATGATAAAACTTGCCTTCTACGAGCTGGACAACTTCCTTCCCTAGTCAAGTGTTGGGCAAAAGTGATCTGGAAAGGCTAGATCTTACCCTCAAGGGCCTAGATCAACCTTTGTTTCTTCAAGAGCTTGATTTCTCACCTGCAAAATGAAAAAATGGAGAATCCAAATACCCAATATATACAAAAATGTCAAATTCAAAACACCAAACCCCAAATGCTATAGAAAAAAAATGGGTTAGATTTTAATATACAAGGTTTAAAAAGATTATTTACAATATTTACAAAATAAAATTTTCCCTTATTAGCATGTAAATTTTGTTATAGCACAAGAGAAAGAGATTAATTTTTTTGTAAGATTTTAAAATAAATGATGTATGTAAATGGATGACCGACCAAAACCCTTTTGGAAAGTAGCCTGCAAAATGAAAGCTCAAAATCCAAACACAACGGATTCTTCTCCATAGTTTGTGAACTTGGAGATCAAGGGCTCGCGTACCTGTAGATCTCTATTCAAACTTAAAAGATGAATTTTTATATCATGAGAGATCTAGATCTACGAGTGTAGATCTAAATCCAACACCTAAGGCAAGATAAATGTACCAGTAGATGCTCTATCTTGCAACAAATGAAATAACAATTTATGAAACACATATAACATAAAGCATGAAAAAATTACTAACATATACCACAGATCAACAAATAGAAGAACACCATGAATTGAAGCCACAAAGTCTTTCTGTTATGAGAAATACAATTCCAGCAGAGCAAGGTTCAATACATGTGTTACGGATTACATCATCCAAAGATGAAATGAGGAGCTTCATAGCTTCCTTATATAGAAAATGAGAGAAGAGAACCCCTCCAAGTGGAAATAACAACTAGTTGACTTGACCCTCATCAAAATAATCTCATCCGTTGATATTCCTTTGAAAATAATCTGATGTCCACCATTGATTTTTTATTTTTGAGGAAAAATTCGAATTTCTCTTAAAACCCCTTTTTTATTAATCCAAAAAAAATATTTTGGACTAATATGCTCAGAAATTTCACTTTGACTTAACCACCAAAGTCCAAGTGGTCATTTTTTCTTAAAAAATCCATTTTTTTCTTGGTGGAAGACCTCCAAAATTCAATTCTTTTTTGACCTAAGAATTTTTTTATTTTTTTTCCACTTGGAAATAATTTACTCTCTCAAATTATTTTTTTGACTCAAAATTAATTATTTTCTTTTTTTTATTTTTGCCAGAAAAATTAATTAAATGACTATAGGAGATTAATTAGTTTTTCCATCCTCAAATACTTTGTTTATGGTGTCTAACTATGAGTAACCATGCAGTAAAATAAATTTACATCAAAATATTACAAATTAATTCCACCCATAGAAGGGGAAATACACATTTAGACATATACCCTCGAGACACTACCCAATATGATATAGTATGAAACATATGGTTGAGTCTTGTTGAAATTAATCTTACATCGATGTTTCCATAGAAAATCAATTGCCAGAAATCAAACTATGTGCTAAATCACTTTGTAGCTATCCCTAACCATCCATGTACCCTTGCTACCTAGTAATGGCCTGTTTAGATTCCTTCTGATGTAAGCTTTTTTCTATTTGATTGATCTTATAACTGGAGTTTTTTTTATGAGCAAGGAGAGGTTGGTTACTTTTATGTCTTGACATGCTACTTTCAGTAGGGTGTAACATTTTCAGAATAAGCTCTTTATCCAAACAAACTCATCATTTTATAGTTTTAATGGCATTTAAAGTATATGTGCATGAGTTCAGACAAGTTCATATATTTTCACTTTCAGTAGCAATCTTTCACAAACTGCCATGCATGATGATAAATTGTAGTGCAAGGGGCACCTAGTTGTAAATTCCAAAATGACACACATTTTCCTTCTAGATGATGATTGCCTTGTTAATGGCTCATCCAGTGCTCGTGTTGTAGGTGCTCCTCACAGTTTGACTCAATTTTTAGTCATGATGGTGACACCTTACATGTTTCATCTACACCAGTAAGTCTTCCTTTCGATAATTCGAGGCCTATATCTAAGTGAGCTATCTTCACTAGACTAGTCAATGTAGTAGAGTTTCGTGCTAGTCTAGCAATGTACTATTAGGGGGCATCTCCTACACTTGGGCCCTTCTTGCTCAAATTGTTAGTTGTTTTCAAGATCAATCTAATGTAGTCAAGCTTTTTGATTTGAACACTATTAGGAGGAATATTCTCCACTACTAGTTTTTGATGTCCTTGCCAAAATATAGCTTCTCCCATCGAAATCTCTTTGGAGTTAGGTCTTGTTGGTTGATCATCTTGATGGCTTTATGAAAGAGTGATGTGGGGTTTGGTGGGGTGATTTGGGCCTTTGCTCAACATTAAGTGGGGCAGTAAATTTTGTAATCTTGTACTGTATTGACTTCTTTACATGGCTCTATGTTTAGCACGAGGGGGGTGTTGGAATTATTAGTATAACATGTACATATGGCCACAACTCATGTATCGTTATCCTTGTAATTATGTCTATGGCCATAATCTTTTTCCTTTTATTGTATTACTAGGTATGATGAAGGCCGACCTAGTCAATCTTGATATGTAGGATCAATAGTCGTCTTTTGATATGTGGCCTTGTTTTGTGGGTCCATAGCCCATTCTTGAAGGGACATCTCAATTGTGTATAAGTACACAACTCAACTGCTCTTTTATATCATCTCATATTGTGATCATCTTAATCTAAATACTAAGTGTTATAAGCTTGAGGGCACTTAATTGTGGCATTCTTTCTTGTGATTATCATATGTCTCTTAGGAGTACGTGTGTATTTATATCTTTAGAAAATCACAAGATGAGATCATACAAATGAGAGCTTGAGTTGTGTCAGTATACTCAACTCAAGTGCAGGGAAAATTTTAAGGATGGAAAATTATCTTGAAGTTTAAAAACATCAACAAATCTCAGTAGTCCCTAATATGTAAACTATGATGTATTTGTAAAATTATTCAAATTTGTAACAATTTTATGTATACTCTCTATATAATGTTGGTGATTTTTAAGATAAAATAATTTTATATTGTAAAATTTGGACAAATCATCTATATAAAAATGGAAATTGGCGAATCTTTTTTTTGGAAAAATCATGAAAAATTAGCCCACCTGCAAATATTAGTCCGTAAAATTTTCCATGCTCAAGTGAGGTGTTTCTTCACGAGGGGAAGGAATCCCTTCAAGGTTGTTGGGGCCAGGGAGATCATGAGCCCACAAAACAAGGGCACACACCCCAAGAGGTTTATCAAACCTACATATTACGTTTATCTAGGTCAACCTTAGGTAAACCTTGTAATGCAATAAAATAAAAAAGAATAGGCCTTAGCCATAATTACATGTAATAATGATACATTAGCCATGGCCATATGTATACATTATACTGATCAACCCAAAATGGTCTACATAGGATTAAAGGTTAGTAAATGAGCTCATGCCCCTAGAAGGAGGGAGTCAACACTGTGACAAAATGCACCAAAGTTAATCCTTAGGAGCAATGGAAACTCTTTCTTAAGGCTCCTCAATTCTCCAAGAGTAAAATGGTAGATGAATCTCATTAAAGTAACCTTGCATCAATGTTTCTACATAAAACCAATTTAAACTAGTCAAAGTGTGTGCCAAAGCAATTTCCATCTATACCCTAATCATCCATGTATCCCATAGTAAGGGCCTCTTGATATTCTTGTTGATGTAAGCAATTGGCCATCTAAATGATTTTAGAATTAACAATTTCAGAATGAATGATTTATACAAGCAAACACATTATTTTATGAATTTAATGACATTGAAATTATCGGTGCATGAGTTTAGCCATGTTCATATAGTTTCAGTTTTAGTGGTGAGGTTTGAAAAATTATAAAGTATGATGCTAAATAGCAATGAAAGGGACACTAAGTTGTGAAGTTCTGGAAATGGAACCTATTTTCCTTCATTAAGAAAACATTTATATCTGAGAGAAGAAAAATCTAATACCTTTTATACCATTTCATAGAAGGTAGGAGTGTTTCATTGTAGGTTAAAATTAAATGTACTACTATCCTCTTTCAATATACTAGTAACATATACTTCATCATGGAAAAAGTGAAAAAAAGAAATCTTGGAGTTCAATGAAATCTCCCTGTCATGGAAGTGATGTCAGGATTTAACTGCGTGGTTAAACACAACCACTAATACCACTAATTGATTGACACAATGAAATTAAATAAATACATGGCTATTTAAATAGTAATTTTTTTCTAAAGAAATATGATATTAAAATATTCACTTTTGTTTCATTTTGTTTTAAAATTCTCCAAACTGACTTGCCAAGGTTGCATCAATTCAATTCTTTTGGGAAGTGCTTCTGCCAAATAATTTGACCGTCCTGCTAAAATTATTATCCTTACCCTCATTGGTACTATTTTACATTTGTTATATAGAACACAATACTATGACATTCCACATTTTCGATATGAAACACAATAATATGACATCCCACATAAACATTTGCAAAGCATTGGTGACATTGCCTTGTGATTCTCTTGGATTTATTCATTTTCATTGCCAAATACTCATATGGTCACTCCTAAATCTCATTCTTGCAAGGCCTCATCATCATCTTTCACATGAAATTGCTTGTAGGGAAATTTCACACACTCACAACTGGTGCAAATGAACCCTTTTATATAGGGATTATTTTTAAGTAGTCCTCAAAACTACATTAAGGTGAAGATAACATTAAATATGCATAACGGAGCATTAATTTTGCCAACATCCCCCACTCCAAAAACAAGTATTACTTGAAGTAAGAGACATTTGAAAGTTATGTACGAGTAAAAGGGTGAAGAATATCATTTAAGTAACCTTGCATTAGTGTTTCCACAAAAATCAATCTAAACCAATCAAATTGTGTGCCAAAGCAATTTCCAGTGATACCCTAACGATCCACATATCCCCTAGTAAGGGCCCCTTGATATTCTTGTTGATGTAAGCAATTTGCCATCTAAATGATCTTAGAATTAACAAGTTTAGAATGAACGCTTTGTCGAAGAAAACACATTATTTTATGAATTTAATGACATTGAAATTATAACTGCAAGAGTTTACACAAGTTAATACAGTTTTAGTTTTACTGATGAGGTTTCAAAAATTATCGAGTATGATGCTAAATAGCAGTGTAAGGGACACTAAGTTGTGAAGTTCTGGAAATGGCACCTCTTTTCCTTCTATAAGGAAACATTTATGTTTTAGAGAAGAAAAATATAATACCTTTGACACCATTGCAAAGAAGGTAGGTGGGTTTTGTTGTAGGCTAAAATTAAACGCAATGTTATCCTCTTTCAATATACCAGTAACATAGACTTCATCACGTACATAGTAAAAATGAAAGCTTGAAGTTCAATGAAACTTCCCTATCATGGAAGTGATGTCAGGATTTAACTACGTGGTTAAACACACCACTAATTGATTGAAAAAATGAAATTAAATAAATCCATACCTATTTATACTGTCAAATATCTTGTCAGTTAATTTAAGAAATTTGATATTAAGACATTCACCCTTGTTTCATTTTAGGTTAAAATTCTCCAAATTGACTTGCCAATGTTTCATCAATTCATTCCTTTTAAAAAGTGTTTCTGCCCAATAATTTGGCCATCCTACTAAAATTGTTATCCTTCCCCTCATTGTCACTATTTCACATTTGTTATATAGAACACAATACTATGGCATTCCACATTTGCTATATGAAACACAATAATATGGCATTCCACATAAACATTTGCAAAACATTGGTAACATTGCCTTGTTATTTTTGTTGGATTTATTCCTTTTCATTGTCTAATACATATACAATTGCTCTTAAATCTCATTCTTGCAAGGTCTCATGATCATCTTTTACATGATGTTGCTTGCAGGGAAATTTTACACACTCACAACTGGTGCAAATGAACGACGTTGGAGTAAAATAGAAGATAAGCTACGCACTATTGTAGATTCATTTTCATTATTCAATGTATGAGATCACTCTCTTTTAGTACGAGAGGCATTTTTGTGCATGTCATATGCTATTGCATGGGCATTTCCAATAACTTTGAAGTCAATTACTTTCAACAAAGAACTCTTTATGCATGCAAAACTTCATTGGCTGCTTTTTCTTTATCTCTTTGAAAGGGCCTGATTGAGATAAGAATTTGCCAAGAGTTTGTTTTGTTTTAACTTCTAATTATGTATGATTAATTCACAATTTGTTTGTTTGTTTGTTTTGGAAATGTTATGGTCTCTTGAGTATAATCACATTGTTAATGGTCATGATGTGTATTTGTAGATATTTCAACTGCTTCTTTGTTTTAGAAAGTGTTCAACAAACTATTTCTATGCATATCCATGAAATTTTTAGAGGTTGGGAACGTAGCCCATTTGAAATTTGCCCTTGAAACATCAATCCCAAATCAAACTGTGTTCTTGATGATGTTTTTAAAGTACAAGTCTACTGGAACCAAAATTCGAGTAGTTTTTATTAGTATTTTTCTTATCCTTATCCTTTCTGACATGGATTCTTTCATTATCAAAATCACCGAAAGTAGACTTTTAAAAACACATTTTACATATTTAACTCCAAATTTGGGTAATGGGTGGGCATGGTACTTAGTGCCATTGTTTGGGTTTGTCAAAAATTGTTGAGGAGGCAATGTATAGAACATGCAACATGATCTTGCATGTCACTTGAAGTTATCTGGACATATTTTTAAAACATTGGAGATCAATGTGGCTTGGTTCAACCTACTTGTAACGTGCCACCCTTTGTGTGTGATTATGGAGAACTTTGATTTTTCTCTTTCTTTTCCTAGAATGGTGCTTTCATCAATGGAAAATATTAGCTTATGGAAGATATAATCATCCCCTTAACTCTGAAGGATTTTAAGCTTATGCAAAACTTTGATCCCCTCACCAGTTAATATTGTTGAAATTAAAATATGAATGTCACAAAGAAAGATAACAATGTCTCCAAATAATGAAGACATAAAAAAACATTAAGTCACAAGGATGGGTGGGTAGTATTAATATGAAAGAATGCATTTTCAACATGATAAAATACAATAAAATGCAAAACCCTTTCATGTAGGGATTATTTTTAAGAATCCTAGCCGTTATATTAGATTTAAGATAGCATTAAATATGCATCACAAAGCATTAATTTCATCAACAGCCTTCCTCTAAAAAAATGTCTTACTTGAAGTAAAATAAGGGACATTTGAAATTCACCCAAGAATAAAAGGGTGAAGAATCTTATTAAAGTAACCTTGCATCAAATTTTCCATGGAAAGCCAATTTAAACGAATCAAACTATGTGCCAAAGCAATTTCTAGCTATACCCTAACCATCAACATATCCCCTAGTAAGGGCCCATTCATATTCTTGTTGATGTAAGCAATTTTCCATTTGAATGATCTTAGGATTAACGGATTTAGAATGAACACTTTATCCAAGCAAACATATTATTTTATCAATTTAACGACATTGAAATCATAGGTGCATGACTTTATACAAGTTCATACAATTTCAATTCTAGTGGCGAGGTTTAAAAAATTATCAAAGTATGATGCTAAATAGTGGGGGAAGGGACACTAAGTTGTGAAGTTCTAAAAATGGATCTATTTTCCTTGTACAAAAAAACAATTATATTTGAGAGAAGAAAAGTATTATGCCTTTTATACCATTGTAGAGAAGGTAGGTGGGCTTCATTGTAGGTTCAAATTAATCGTATTGGTATCCTCTTTCAATATACAAGTAACATAGACTTCATCATGGAAAAAGTGAAAAATGAAGGTTGAAGTTCAATGAATCATCCTTGTCATAGAAGTGCTGCTAGGAATTCACTACGTGGTTAAACATAACCACTAATTGATTGACACAACAAAATTAAATAAATTCATACATATTTAAATAGAATCAAATATTTTTGTCAGTTAAATTTAAGAAATGTGATATTAAGACATTCACCTTTGTTTCATTTTATTTTAAAACTCTCCAAATTGATTTGCCAAGGTTTCATCAATTCAATTTTTTTGGGAAGTGTTTCTACCGAATCATTTAGCCATCCTGCTAAAATTGTTATCCTTACCCTCGTTGGAATTGTTTTCGATTTCTTATATAGAACACAATACTATGGCATTCTACATTTGCTATATGAAACACAATAATATGGCATTCCACATAAACACTTGCAAAGCATTGGTAACACTGCCTCATTGGTTTCTTGGATTTATTACTTTTCATTGCTTAATACAACACTCTTAAATCTCATTCTTGCAAGGCCTCATCATCATCTTTTGGATGAAATTGCTTGCAAGTAAATTTTACACACTCACAACTGGTGCAAATGAACGACATTGGAATAAAATATAATATAATCTACACATTGTTGTAGATTCATTTTTGTTATTTGATGTATGAAACCACTCTCTTTCAATACTAGAGGCATTGTTGTGTATTTCACGTGCTATTGCATAGGTATTTCCAATAGTTTTGAAGTCAAATACTACCAACATAGATCTTTTTAAGTATGCAAAACCGCAATGGGCGTTTTCTCTCTGATCCCTATGAAAGGGGCTGATTGAGATAAGGATCTTCCAACCATATATATATATATAATATAAGTAATATATATATATATATATTTTTTTTTTAAATTTGTAATTATGTATGATTAATTTACAAAAATAATATTTTTTTAGAAATGTTAGGGTCTTTCGAGTACAATCACCTTGTTAATGGTTTTGATGTGCAATTTGTACATATTTCAATTGCTTCTTTGTTTTTGAAAGCATTCAACAAATTATCTCTATGCATATCTGTTGGACACCTAATCTTCTAAAGGTTGGTGTGGAAGTTGAATAGTCAAAGGGAGTCCAAGAGACCACTTGGAGTATGAAACCAAAGGTCACTAGACTGGTATAAATGTGTATCATTGTGAATAATAATGCATTCAATTCTTATATTAATTTGTTGTCCATTATTTGTGTGTATGTCTAACATGGTATCAGAGCAAATTCTTTCTTAGAAACTTGTCAGATCTGCCTCTCTAAATTGGTGAGATTTGCCACTCTGAGCAACCCTGAAACCCTTAATAGTCTTTACTATTGATGTAACATTCTGCGACCTTAATGTTTTCTCTGCCATTATTCATGAAATGTGTAGGTCCTACCTTGAACAATGCTCTATATTTTGATGTGTCCGCCATCTCTGCGCCATTCAGAATTCTCTCAGGCCTACGCTACATTGTGCATTACAACCTCATTATGGCATGACCGTTTCTATATGTGTGAGTAGTTATGAATTTTCTCGGCCTAAGGCATTCTACCTACCCTCTTCCATGCAAGTTTTCGTACTCCAAATATCAAAGCTCGATTGAATACTTTCTGTGAAGAATTTTGGGTAGTGTGGCAGACTATAGTGATTTGTAAGGCAGACAAAGTAAAATGAAATTTGAAGCTTGTTCATTAATATTGGACTTGATATCAGTTGCAAACCATTATGCAAATGGGTTCTTGCATACATTGAGATGTGCATTAATAAAGCACTTTGAGATTTCTAGATGAAAGTTGTAGCGAGTGCATTACAACTCCTTGTACAGGACGAAGGTAGTAACCTATTAAATGTGTCTAAGATATCTCAAAATCATATTCCTGTAATTGTATTGTAAGAAAAGGCGAAAGGGGATATACAAACTTCTCCACTATCTTGTCTACCACGCTGCATTCAAACTATAATACATTCTTACGCCATAGATGCATCTGCTACACCATAAACACATTCTCTGGTTGACACAACTTGTAACTCTCATACCAATTCTTGATATCTTCTCATATGCCTTCAACAATGTGTTGGCATTTTATATGGTTTGATACATGTGGTTCAAACACATATGGGTGTTGGTTAGCATTTGATTATACGCTGTGTTGAATTGGTCCCACTTGCACATATTCTTATTATATGCTGGATGTTTTATTTCTATGCCATGAAGTATCTTTACATATGCCCTGAACTTTGTGTGTGTTGGTGAGTACAATGGATTGGTATGCTGATCTGCTATGCATTGGAATGTGTTGGCATGTTGTTCCTTATGGTACATTAAATGTCCTGAGGTATTTGTGTGCATTCATTGTGCATAGTCCCTCCTTGTTTGAGTGAAGGAAAACAATTGGTGTTGTATTGAACGAATGCTGGAAGGTGTGCTTGAAATTATGTTTCAATGCAATGTTGAATACTTTGAAATCAAAAGTGTTGATTTGGTCTTCGTTCACTGAGGAAGTCTGTGGAGGGCCAATAATAATGTTGGGGTGAGGTTCAAACCCTGTTGTGGACTCCAACTATACCACATTGTTGGGTGTGGAGCCTGATTATCTTTTTTATTCAGAGGTATCACCACATTGGACCCTAGTTCGTAATGGGGCGGTAACACCGCTAGGTGAGTCCAGGGCGGGGGGCGACAATGATTTTTATAAGCCCCCCTTGGCAGGGGTTCGGGGGTAGCGCCCATGAAGCTAAAAACAGATGTAAAATTTCTTTGTAAAATGTTGTAATTTCTTAGTCAATCTGAGTCGTGCTGAAGAAAGTGTAACCAAGTTCGGTCTTCATAAATATAATTTTGATCTTTGTACTTGTTAAAGAAAAGAAATATTATTATTCATTGCTGCATGGGTTTCATGAGCAAGAGGTGTATGTATTATAGCTCCCATTGAGAGCATTAAGAGTCAAAGAGCAAAGAAAATATTAAAGAGCTCTTCTTGAGCATTTATGAAATGTATATGAGTCAACCTAGTGTCTAGATCAACCCTCCAAGATAGGCACAATCCTCTCCTAGAAGGAAACCGACGAATCAACATATAAGGCAGTCATGTCGGCCTCAAAGTATATACAGACAAGCACAATCCTATGAACTTTGTAAAGTACAGACATAATTTCAGATTCCTCTAAAAATTCGGAGGTGCAGGGAGGTACAGTCTCGGTGATGATTACAGTCAAGAATCTCAGATAGGTCTGCAATCTCGGATGGTTACATGAAGGTACAAAATCTCGGTGACAAGTACAATGATCTCACTGCAATCTCGGCCTAGTTATAAGGTCATTGTAATACAGTATCGGTATAGTTGCAGTTGACCTCATTGCAAGGACAACAAGGCTACAACCTCAGTGAAGATCATAGTACAGAGAAAGATACAATCATAATCTTGACATTCTTGATAAAGAAAGGATCTCGATGTAGTATATATATATCCTAGACACAACATGTCCTCGACATTACTGTGAGCATGATAACAGTCATGATCCTAACGAAGATGAACATTTCGGTACAACCATATATATACCTCTAAGTGGAGATCTCATTGATGTTATAAGATTCTCGGTGAAGTTGAAGCAGTGGCACATCAAGTTCTTAATGAAGGTGTAGCATTAGCACGCCAATGATGAAGGTCTAGATGAAGGAGCAATCATGATGCAACAATGATCTAGATGAAGGAGCAGTGGTTGTATAGCAATGATGATGATGATCTTAGTAGTGACAAAGAAAAGGATTGGTGTCTTGGTCTTGGAGTGGCCTAGTGGTCAAGGGCCATGGTCTTGTTTTTCGTCAATTGGAATCTCTATAAGAAGAATTTTGTGCAGGTTTTCCTCTCTAAGAGGGAGAGGTTTTGGCCTTGGTAGAATGCCAACATCTTGTGTTCTTGTCTCTTTGTTTTGATAGCTATTTGATGAACTAAAGAAGACACACCCTAATAATAATAAGTGAAGATTTGATCCAAAATGGATCTTAAACCCTCTAAACCTCTAAGTCTTCAAATATCGGAAAACACTATCGCATGGAAAAACACTAAGAATTGGCGGAAACAGAGCTAAGTGGAGGTTCAAATGGCGTTGCACAGGAGCCGTCAGATCGGGCCGATCAACGATCCAGATCAAATCGATGATATTGCATCGGCGGAGGTCAGCGGGGCATATCGGCGCTAACCCTGAGTGAGTTGCAACTGCGATGCAACAATATAACGTGGACCATTGGATCGATGCATAGATCAACGACGAAGACCACGTATATCACATCGGAGATTTAAAAGGGAAGGACTTACTACAGGGCAGAGACACAAGCGATATGCGATTGCGACTTATTGCATCGTAATATAACAAAGGGGTGATGCCAAGCGGACCACGAGCCTTGCGACATGCGATAAAGGCCAGACTCAATAGGGATTATGGACACGATTTAAATATATTGGAGGTCCGATTTTTGTGGATTTCTTTGTATTTCCTCGTGTATTGATGTTTGGCCACATGCAATGCAATATTGCGATAGAATGGCAGCCCCGAAAGGTTTATAAATACAACGTCATATAATTTAAGTTTCGTGGTAAATGGTATTTCGGGCGGACTTTAGGCGGTAAGTGGTATTGGAGAGGCTCCACTCGATCCCATACACTGGCCAACACGTAGCACATCGCAGGAGAGAGAAAACCGCTTTTTCCAGTGGGTAATCTCCGTGCATGTTGGCCACCTAAAATGGCTATTAGCTGTTGGATTGGGAGATTGTGGATCAACGGTGGAGATCGAGTGGACTGCTTGATGTTTCGGGTTGGATACGAACCGTCGAATTGAACGCAGATCAACGGTGGGCTTACAACAACAATAAAAGGTGGACCTGAGAGGATTATATGGCGGACTTTATACCATTTGAAGTCTGTCTTTAATGTTGCGGTTGGGTTTTTCATTGGTTTTCAATGTATTTCTGTTAGTATCATATAAATACCAAATATGTGTTATATTGGGGAATTGTGTGGAGGAAGACCAAACGGTCGGTTTCACTGCGCTCGCCGATCCTTCCGTTTCTAAAAGAAACTATTCTTGTGCCTTAAGCATTTTTAACAAAATGTGTCCACACCAAAAAGGGAGGGGAACAGACAGGGCCGAGAGGCTTAAAAACCACTCTATGGTAGACAAAAGAGGAGAAGAGAGTGGAAGAGAAAGTAAAAGACAAAGAGCAAGAGGGAGCAACGGTGTACTATTGTAGACTTGAGGATTTCGAGGGAATCCATGTGTTTTGTCACTGTTGTGTTGAGACTCTATTCGAGCTCACACTTGTAATCATCTTCTCTTGAAAATATGATATAGAGGCCAAAACTAAACTTGGACCAGAAGATGTAGCCAGGAACTCTGGTGAACTCCTTAATTATTCACTGTGTTGATGTGTTGAATTGTTATGTTTTCCAATTGTTAAATGTTTGTATTATTCGCAATATTTTCGATCCATTGCACTAAATAATATAGGCATTCCTGTACATGAGCCTGTAATACCTTAGTATTGATGTAAGATCTCATTTTTAGATCAAGTGGTATCAGAGAATTTGGTTTTGGTTTGTTAAGGTTAGACAAGCTTGTGCTGGATTTTGAATGCTAACTAGATTAAGGCTCAGACTAGGAGAACGAGAACTTGTTGAGGCTAATCCAGAGATTGGAAGAGTCTATTCTCAAAGGAAAATGGCAAAATAAATTCCATTGGGATCAGAATCTCAATATATAGAAAGTTTTAAGGCACTCCAAGCCATGGTGGAAGAGATGTATCTGGAATGTAAGAAGGGTCGAGGTGAAAGCACTTCAACACCTAAACCAGACAGAGGAGCAGAGGAACCTTTTCTAGTTGCCCCTCTAGAAGGAAAAGGGAAAGGGGAAATGCCTCCGCCATCTCCTCCATCATCACCTTCATCATCCTTATCATCTTCTAGCTCTTCTAAGAAGAAGAAGAAGAAAACTTCCTTAATCAAATTAGATGTGAAGTTTGATTTGCCAATTTATGATGGAGAACTCAGTGCAGAAAAGCTACATAATTGGATAAGACAAATTGATGTATATTGCAGGGTATAGAACGTTGATTCAAAAAAGAAGGAGATTCAGCTAGCTAGCCTTCAACTTGGAGGAACTGCACTAGTATGGTGGGAAGGCAAGACACAAGCTGATCTGTGAAAACATGGTAAAATCACTTCTACCTGGAATGAATTTGTTTCTGCTATCAAAAAGCAATTCTATCTTTTAGCTTACATGCAACAGGCAATGATGAGTTGGTAAACTCTTTATCAGTTGAAGGGTCAAAATGTACAAAGTTATACTCAAGAATTCAGAAAGAGAGCTTTAACTCTAGGTATATCATTAGATTCACCTAAGACTTTATTGAAGTATATAGGTGGCCTTCATAGCTATTTAAAGCATACTATTCTCATGTTTAATCCCACTAGCTTAGATGATGTATCAGTGCAGGGAACACATCTAGAAGCTAGAGGTAAGAATGTAAACCTAGAGGTTGGGGGATCATCTAAATATTCTATAAGCAAGAGCAAGGAAAAGAAGAATCTGAAATGGAAGGATAGGAAAGCAAACACTGTAAAGAAGGATAAACCTTCATGCACTCATTGCAAGAAAGAAGGACACAATGAGGCACACCGCTGGTTTTTGCATCCAGAATGGAAACCTAAAAAGTTTGGTGGAAAGAAGAAAAATAATGTTGTAGCTATTCAACAGGACTTCAGATCAGATTCAGGCAATGAAACAATAGTTACAGCGACATGTATTAAAGGTAAAAATTCTGAAGCATCCACAAGTAATTTTGCACAATCTGTTGATAATGAAAATAATGAGAGGGAAAGAAATGAGCTTTTTCGTATTAGAGTAATTTCCAAGCATAATAAGATTGATACTTTATTTGATAGTGGATCACAAGAAAATTTGATTTCTGAAACAATTGTAAAGAAGTTGGGATTACAAACAAAACTTCATGAGAAGCCATATCCATTAGGTTGGGTGTGTGATAAATCAAAGCTACAAGTAACGAGACAATGTAAAATTAGGTTTGCTATTGGATCAACATTTGTAGATGAAGTTGAGTTAGATATATTTCCATTGGATATATGTGGTATTGTTTTGGGAAGTCCATACTTGTATGATAGGAAAGTTATTTTCTATAGAGCTGAGAATGAGTATCAACTCACTAAAAATGGAATAGAATACATTGTAAAGGCTCATAAACTCAAAGATAACTATTCTCTCATAAACTTAGGGCAGATGAAAAATATTGTGAATTCAAGTAAGCAATTTTTACTAATTGTTGTAAAGGCAAAAGATCCCAAAAAATCCAATGCATTTGAAGGCTATGATTCTAAACAAAAAGCTGATTTAGTTAAAGTTGTTTCAGAGTATGATGTTCTATTTCAAGAACCAAAAAGTCTGCCACCCAAGCGAGAAATAGTACATGATATTTATTTCCAGCAAGATGCTCCATTACCTAACATTGGAATGTACAGGTTATCAGCTTTAAAGAATGCAGAGATAAAGAAGCAGGTAAAAGAGGTGCTCGATAAAGGGTTTATACGACCAAGCACATCACGATGTGGATCTCCAATCGTGTTGGTGAGAAATAATGATGGTTCGTGGAGAATGTGCAGTGATTATAGATCACTAAATAAAATAACAATCAAGAATCGTTATCCTCTTCCTCGTATTGATGATTTATTAGATCAATTGAAAGAAGCAGTTTAATTTTCTAAGTTAGACTTGCGAAGTGGTTATCATCAAGTCAGAGTTGCAGAACAGGGTGCATGGAAGACTGCTTTCAAGACAAAGCAAGGACTTTATGAATGGTTGGTTATGCCTTTTGGCTTAGCTAATGCTCCTGCTACATTTATGAGAGTTATGAATGATACACTTAGACCATTTATTGATGACTTTGTAATTGTTTATGTAGATGACATTCTTGTTTTTAGTAAGACATGGGAACACCATGTAAGCATGTGAAACAGAATTTAGATGTTTAAAAAAGAGAAAATCTCTATGTAAAACTGTCAAAATGTGAATTTGGCAGAACATCTTTAAATTATTTGGGTTATATTGTAGGGGGTGGTGAATTGAAGATAGATCCCTTCAAGGTTGAAGTCATTGTGAACTGGCCTAAACTCGAATCTTCTATAGAGGTTAGGAGTTTCCTAGGGGCAACACAATACTGGAGAAAGTTTATTGCTAACTTTTCATTGATTGTAGCTCCATTACATGCTTTAACAGGATTGAAACAGGTGTTTCAGTGGGGAGGAAAACAACAAAAATCCTTTGACACCTTAAAAGAGAAAATCAGTACAAAACCAGTACTAGCACTGCCAAATCTTCACCATCCATTTGAGATTGAGACAGATGCTAGTGACTATGCCATGAGAGCAATGTTAATGCAACATAGAAAACCCATATGCTATCATTCTGAAACATTTACTTCTGCAGTAGTTAATTATCCCACATATGATAAAGAATTGTATGCATTAGTACAAAGTGTGAAAAAGTGGAACCATTATCTAATGGGTAAAGAAACAATCATACATACAGATCATCAACCACTTCAATATTTGCACTCACAAACTAAATTGCAGCAATCAAGACATTATAGGGGGATGGGTTTTCTACAACAATTTCATCTTGTCATAAGATATAAGAAGGGCATTCACAATGAGGTTGCAAACATGTTATCAAGACCAATCATAAATGCATCTACTATACTTAAGCATAACTCAGTAATGCATGAAAGTTACATTGAACAATATGCTCAAGATGTAGATTTTAAAGATGTATATGTAATTTTAAGTTATGGCAAGCAAGTAGAAGATTTGGATTATTATGTAAAGGACCAACTCTTATACCATTTGGGAAAGTTATGCATTCCACAAATTGAAAGAGTTAACATAATCCGAGAAGCACATACTTCTCTTATATCAGGTCATTTTGGTGTAAGTAAAACAGTTGCACAATTGCAAAGGTTCTGTTATTGGCTAAGAATGCATGAGACAGTTTCTAGATATATCAAAGGGTGTACTATGTGTGCTACAAGCAAGTCCAGTAATAGAAAATTAGGCTTGTACACTCCACTTCTAATTCCTTCTCGTCCTTGGGAAAGTGTTTCCATGAATTTTGTTGGGGGATTGCCAAAATCTAGGAAAGGTCATGATTATTTGTATGTTGTTGTGGATAGGTTCAGTAAAATGTGTATTTTGATACCATGTAACAAGCAAGTTATAGTTGAACAAACAACAAAGTTGTTCTTTCAAAATGTATGGGTTCATTTTGGGTTATCCACTTCTATTGTATCTGATCGAGATTCTCGATTTGTTGGGAAGTTTTGGTCAAGTTTATGGGAGTTGATGGACACCAGGTTGAAGAAGAACACAACATTTCATCCACAAACAGATGGTCAGACAGAAGTGGTCAACAAGACAGTGATCCAGTTGCTCAGAGGCTATTGCAGCAAGCATCCCAAGCTTTGGGATGAACATTTGTGTTATATGCATCATGCTTACTACCGTGCCAAGCACTCTTCTACTTAGAGATCTCCTTTTGAGACTTGTTTTGGTTTTATACCAAAGTATCCCTTGGATTTTGTCTTTGGTAAAGACATAACAGTTGATGGACACAGTGATGTGGACAAAGCAACCAAGTTCATTAAACAAATCCAGGAAATTCACTAGGTAGTACAGGAACAACTGGAAAGAAGTCAAGCCAAGTACAAGGCAAGACATGACAAGCATCGAGTTGAGCATAGTTTCCAAGTTGATGATCAAGTCTGGCTGTACATCAGCAAAGACAGAATGCAAGGTGAAGGTAAGAAGCTAAAACCAATAAGGTATGGACCTTTCAAGATACTTGATAAAATTGGTGAAAATGCTTTTCGCCTTAATTTTCCAGCTTATATGCAGATCTATTCAGTCGTTAATGCAAAAAACTTGAGATTGTATGAACCTTCATTGATTGAAGATCCCGAAGAGCAAAGTCAGTTGCCTTCTATTGGGGATTTGTTGCCTGAGTATCTCAATGAATTACAGGAGGACACAGTTCTGGACAGGAAGGTAAGAACTACGCGTCAAGGGGATGTTGAGTACTTGAGAGTGGGACTCAAAGGTTCAAATCCAAGCAAAGCACGATGGATAGAAGTTAGACAGGTGAGGGAGCAGTGTCCTCACTTGATCGATGCCTAAACCTAACTTTTGGTGGTCCAAAAGCTTTTCAGTGGGAAGGCGTGATCCAAAATGGATCTTAAACCCTCTAAACCTCTAAGTATTCAAATATCGGAAAACACTATTGCATGGAAAAAAACTAAGAATTGGCGCAAATAGAGCTAAGCGAAGGTTTAGATGGCGCTGCACAGGAGCCGTCAGACCGGGCCGATCAACGGTCCAGATCAAATCCGTGATATTGCATCGGCGGATTTCAGTGGGGCATATTGGCACTAACCCTGAGTGAGTTGTGACTACGATCTAAAGATATAACGTGGACCGTCGGATCGATGCACAGATCAATGACGGATACCACGTATATCCCATTGCAGATTTAAAAGGGAAGGACTTACCGCAGGCCAGAGACACAAGCAATATGTGATTGTGACTTACCGCCTCACAATATAACAAAGGGGTGATGCCAAGCGGGCCGCGGGCCTTGCGACATGTGATAAAGGCCGAACCTGATAGGGATTATGGACGCGATTTAAATATATTTAAAGTCCGATTTTTTTGGATTTCTTTGTATTTCCCTGTGTATTGATATTTGGCCACATGCAATGTGATATTGCAATATTGCAATAGAATGGCAGACCTGAAAGGTTTATAAATACAACTTCATATAATTTGACTTCCATGGTAAATGGTATTTCGGGCGGAGATTAGGCAGTAAGTGGTATTGGAGAGGCTCCGCTCGATCCCATACACTGGCTGACACGTAGCACACCGCAGGAGAGAGAAAACCGCTTTTGTGGGCGGGTAATCTGCGTGCACATAGGCCACCCGAATTGGCTGTCAGCGATTGGATTGGGAGATCGTGGATCAATGGTGGAGATCGAGTGGACTGCTTGATGTTTCGATTTGGATACGAACCGTCGGATTGAAGGTAGATCAACGATGGGATTACGACAACAATAAAAGGCAAACTCGAGAGGATTATAGGGCGGACTTTATACCATTTAAAGTCCGGCTTTAATGTTGCGGTCGAGTTTTTCATTGGTTTTCAATGTCTTTTGGTTAGTATCATATAAATACCAAATATGTGTTATATTGGGGAATTGTGCAGAGGAAGACCAAATGGTCGGTTTCACCGCACCCGCCGATCCTTTCGTTTCTAAAAGAAACTGTTCTTGTGCCTTAAGCGTTTTTAAGAAAATGTGTCCACACCAAAAAGGGAGGTGAACAGACAGGGCCGAGAGGCTTAAAAACCACTCTATGGTAGACAAAAGAGGAGAAGAGAGCGGAAGAGAAAGCAGAAGACAAAGAGCAAGAGGGAGCAGCGGTGTAGTCTTGTAGATTTGAGGATTTTGAGGGAATCCTTGTGTTTTGTCACTGTTGTGTTGAGACTCTATTCGAGCTCACACTTGTAATCATCTGCTCTTGAAGACATAATATAGAGGTCGACACTGAAAGCTTGGGCCAAGAGATGTAGCCAAGAAGTCTGGTGAACTCCTTAATTATTTACTGTGTTGATGTGTTGAATTGTTATGTTTTCCAATTGTTAAATGTTTGTGTTATTCACAATCTTTTCAATTCATTGCACTAAATAATATAGGCATTCCTGCACATGAGTCTGTAATACCTTAATATTGATGTAAGATCTCATTTTCAGTCAAGATTGGAATAAGATGAAAACTGAAAACATCTCACAAATAGTTATCATGCTAAGAAGAGTCACATTAACTACATTTGCCATAGATTATTCAACATGGTATCAGAGATAAGGTGTTGAAGTCAAAGGAAGGGCATCAAAACAAGTTTAAGGGTTTTTTCAAGATTAAAGGATCAAGTCTACAGCACGTAATCTACAACAACAAAGTGACTCCACATCACCATCATCAAAAGACCACCAAGACTCTCATCAAGAGATCTATAAAGCTATGAAACTCAAAGCACCTCAAAATGAAGATCTTATCATCTTGGAAAAGACTGAAGCAATCTTGACCTCTACAAAAGAAGGTAGAATATTTTGAAGGCAAGAAGGAATTGACATCCTCAAGGTTATAATCAAGCATGTATCGTTTCCTTATCCGAGAAGATCATCCAAGGAAGCAACAAATAATCCCTATCAAAAGGAGCAATCTTTTCTATTAAGAAAAGGCTTTCTCATTCGAACAAATATCATTCAAGAAGAAGCCCTCATATATCTTCTTCAACCATCATCAAAGCAATCAAGGTGAAGATTTCGTCTTCATATGACAAGTAAGTATCTTTTCAATTTATAAATTTGGTTAAATGACTTCATGAACTGGAAGGACATCTATAGGTTGATGGGGCATTAAGATTCCTTGCATGGAGAAGAGGGATATTCATAGTTCTTTAAGTAGTTGATTAAACATATAAAAGGTCTCCTTTGAATTTATGAAAGGGATACTTATGAAAGATCCCCTCATATAGCAATATTGGAGACATCAAAAGAAATGTATAGGATAAACTCATTCTCTGAAGGTGCAATGAAGAAGGTCACATGAAATCTAATATACATGGAAGTAAAGGTATCAAAGGATGTAGGATATCTTCATAAGTCCCATATACAAGATCTAGGAAGGAAGATAACCATCATTGATTTATAATGCACTGATAGATAATCAAGGTAACAAATATCCATGGGATAAGAAAGTTACCTCATTCAACAAATTATGGTCTCTATGCTAAATAGAGAAAGACAAGTTGATGGAAAAAGTATTGAAGGGTAAAGGACTAAATCATATAAGGGAAGTTTGGTCCTCAAACAAGGCAGAATAGGTATAGCTAAAATTATGGAAGCTCATATCACCGGGTAGAAGGAGGAAGTTGAACAACAGGGCCAAGGAAAAAGGGAGTAACAGATGTCTACTATGATTGGGATAGTATCCCTCACAAAATGGTCTTATAATAAGCTTTTATTATAAGATATGACAATGATAATAAGATGCATCGTGGCATCATGGAAGCATTAGAGACAAGAGCTCGTAGCATCACCATGGGAATCATGAAGGACAAAATTCATGGCAGACAAACATGAAGGATATAGCTCTTGGGAACTTCAGTGATCATTGAAGGAAAGGAAGGAGCCATCCAGGACAAGGCTCATCATACATCAAGTCAAAAAGGAAATGTCTGCCAGATGGGGACATGTAAGATCTCAAGATTCTCTGATGGAATCCTCATTGGAGTGTTCACTAATCTAGAGAAGAAGCAAGTGTTTCATTAGAATCTCCAACTTAGATATGGCAAAATGGGAGAAAAGATTAGCTGAAACTATTGCATGTTATGAGGTATATGTGCTTACAGTAGGCGGGAAGCATCATGCAAAGAAGTGGAATGACTTTCGTTCAGCTCTCAAGAGCTGGGAATATATCGATTACAACTATAGTCTGCACTATTGATGATGACTAGAAATACAAATCCACCCAATAAGTAAATTGAGCATTTCAAATTTGTTCTATGGGTCACTTAATACCCCTCAACACCCTCGGGGGAAAGAGGTCCACACCATGAATGCAATATAGAGAATGAAATTATGAATTAAGATTATTATCCACCACACAATGAATGCTCATATAATGAACCACCAACCATTGATGAATGCCACCAGGTCCTTCATATCAAAATACCGCACTGTAGGAAAGAAATTCATGGGATGATGGTATGATGCCATGAAGAAAATCAAGGGATTGAAGATCATTTCAATCAAGGAAGCTGCTGGAAGAAGCCTAGATGAACTAAAGGTAAAATAAGGTATGTATGCTTGTGTTTAATATTATAATGTCATGTCATATGGTTGCAGGTATCAAGGATCATTACTTCTATTCCAATAAGCATGATCAAGAGAAAAATAATCTCCTCCTCTAAAAGGATGTAGGAAGGCATAAAATGCACTAGATGAAATCGACATAATATATCCTCATATGAAGTATGAGGTTGACTACAATTAAGAAACTCTGATTGAAAGCTCCTGGGAATGGAATGTGTGAGGAAGGAAGAGATCATGAGATTGCAACCCTGATGAAAGAAATTAACATCCAAAAGACTAAAAGACTTCACTAGGAAATTCCCAGAAAGTTATGAAGACTATGATGGAAAAGATGAAGACCCTTGAAAATGGATATCCTTAGGAGATGTGTCAACATGAATGCAGGATGTTGATAACTACAAAAGGATGTCATGATGAAGAGCCATCTCGTAAGGTATGACTTGATTTAATATGTTTTGATTTCTTGAATGATCTTTAGATAAGTTCATGCAGGGCTACTCAAACAAGAGTTATAAATACAAGTACAACTAGCATTCATGTGGTGAATAGAAGAAGCATGATGAAAAAGTAGCCATATGATGAAGGTTCCAGATATGAAGAAGGCCACTTTCCATGAAGAAAGGAATGACATGACAAACGAAGGAGGAAAGTGATCAATGGCTGTTGTTCTACAAGGAAGAAACTCAACTAAATTTCACGACATCAAGAAGAGAAGTTGATCAAGAAGCCGAAGGACCCAAGAATAAGTTGTTGATGTACAAAAGAGTCCCTAGCCAAGAGGGAACTCTCACAAGTTCCTAATTAAAAGGAAGCCTCAACAACTTTCTGATTAGAGGAAACTTGAACATATCTTCCCCAGTTTAGAGGGAGAGATAGACACAACATTCTTGTCGTCACTTTGGAAGAAAGAATGGAGGATTGGGTAATCATCTGGCATCCAATGCTCTTTGAGGATGTGTAGGGCATCCAAGGCAAGAGTAGGCAAGAGGACCGATATTCTTTGAGGGTTGGGAACCCAAGATAAGAATATTCCTAGAAGGTCATACTCAGTGAACACCCGGGTGGGTATGTACCTTGAGAGACATTGATGAAGGTGTCTATAGTCATTGGTCTCGCAACCATTGTGCTTTGATCTAATGAGAGATAGATCTGTCATTTAAGGCCTTGTTGTGGAAACAATGTTGGTTACTATGATGCTATATAGATGAGTTACCAATCTGATTTTTCTTACGAGAAATTCTTCAAATTGAGAATGACTAAGTACCATTATGAATACCTCCCTAGTTAAGAGGGAGTGTTGAAGCTTAACTAGGTTTAGGTCTTCATAAAGATAATGTTGATCTTTGTACTCGTAAAAGAAAAGAAATATTATTACTCCTTGCTGCATGGGTTTCATGAGAAAGAGGTTTATGTATTAGTAGCTCCCATTGAAAGCATTAGGAAGTCAAAGATTCAAAGAAAATATTAAAGAGCTCTTATTAAGTATTTATGAAGTGTATATGAGTCAAGCTACTGTCTAGATCAGCCCTCCAAGACAAGCACAATCCTCTCCTAGAAGGGAACCAACTAATAAACATAGAAGGAAGTCATGTCGGCCTCAAATTATATACAAATGGCATGTCAGATCAATAAAAAAGACACATCAATTCACATAGACATGCCAACTTATTATGAGACATAACCACTATAAATACCCCGCTGAACTTCGCAAAAGTACAGACAAAATTTCAGATTCCTCTAAAACTTCGGAGGTGAAGGAAGGTATAGTCTCGGTGATGATTACAATCAAGAATCTCGGACAGGTCTGCAATCTCGGATGGCTATAGGAAGGTACAAAATCTCGGTGACAAATACAATGAGCTCACTTCAATCTCGGCCTAGTTATAGGGTCACTGTAATACAATCTTGGTATAGTTGCTGCTGACCTCGGTGCAAGGATAACATGGCTACAATCTCAGTGAATATCACAGTACAGACAAAAATACAATCATAATATCGACATTCCTGATAGAGAAAGGATCTTAGTGTAGTATATATATTCTAGACACAACATGTCCTCGACATTACTGTGAGCATGATAACAGTCATGATCCTAACCAAGATGAAGATTTCAATACAACTATATATATACCTCTAAGTTGAGATCTCATTGATGTTATAAGATTCTCAGTGAAGGTGAAGTAGTGGCATATCAAGTTTTCAATTAAGGTGTAGCATTGGCACAACAATGATGAAGGTCTAGATGAAGGAGCAGTAATGTTGCAATAGTGATCTAGATGAAGGAGCAGTCATGGTATAACAATGATGATGATCTCATCAGTGACAAAGAAGAGGATTGGTGTCTTGGTCTTGGAGTGGCCTAGTAGGTCAAAGTTCATGGTCTTGGTATTCGTAAATTGGAATCTCTGTAAGAATTTTTTTTTGTGGGTTTTCATCTCCAAGAGGGAGAGTTTTGGCCTTGGAAAAATGCCAACATCTTGTGTTCTTATCTCTTTGTTTTGATAGCTATTTGATGAACTCAAGAAGACACACCCTAATAATAATAAGTGAAGATTGGGATACGAAGAAAATTGAAAACACCTTACAAGTAGTTCTCATGCTAAGAAGAATCAGATTAACTACATTTTCCTTAGATTCTTCAACAAGCTGTTCATTAGGCGGATGATCTGACGGTATAAGTTATGCTTTATTTATTTATTTATTTTTTTAATTTCCGTAGAAGACAACCCCTCGCTATATATGAGGGAATTGTATTGTGGCTATGTAGACGTGTATTATGAGCAAGAAAGAGAGAGGAGATTGTGTGAGAATGAAGAGGAAATTACAGCTAGATCTGTTGTAGGTTGTATCTCTTCATTTTGTTGGATAATATAAAGGAAGGACTGACTGTTTCTCCACGGACATAGCCCAAATTGGGTGGACCATGTATATCTATGTCTCTCTTGTTTTATGCGTTTGCTGTGTTTATATTTCTACAATATTATATGTGTTTCATTGCTCTATAATATATAATTTTCTAAAAACCGGTATCAGAGTCGAAGGTCTATTTGGTTGATAAACTCGCAAGAGAGAATGGTTCCTGGTTCGAGTGGGAGTAATGGCGGAAGATGGTAGGTTTGGGGTCAAAAAAATTAATGGTCAAAACTGATAGCTGTGGAAGATGCAAATGGAAGATTATATGTATTAGAAAGATCTGTACCTACCATTGAGCAGAAAGACAAAGAAGCCGATGAGTATGACAGACATAGAATGAGATATTCTTAATAGAAAGGCACTTGGAATAATACGGCTATGCCTAGTGGCATCATTAGCCTTTAATATTTCAAAGGAAATGACAACAAAGAGTTTAATGTCGACATTGGACAAACCATATGAAAAACTCTCGGCCTCAAATAAGGTATTTCTTAAGAAACTTTTATTTAATATGGAGATGTCAAAAGGTGGATCTATTGTTGATCATTTAAATGAATTTAATATGGTTACCAGTCAATTAAGTTTTGTAGGGGCAAATTCTGATGATGAAGTTAGGGTTCTGTTATTTCCGTGCTCATTGCCAGAAAGTTGGAACGATTTAGTTATGGCCATTAGTAACTATGTCTCTGGATCTAATACTTTAAAGTTTGATGATGTTGTCGGTGAAATTATTAACAAGGAAATGTGATGGAAAAGCTCCAATAGGACATTAGGTAATCTTTGACTGCAGAGACTAGGGGAAGAAAAATGGAAAGAGGAAAGAGCCCAAGATATCGTAGTAAGTCAATGAAAAGCAGATCCAAGTCCAGATCAGGGATAGTGTGCTAGAAATGTGGGAAGAAAGGGCACTTGAAGAAAGATTGTAAGTCTCGGAAGGGAAAAGAAGGAGACACGCAACAAGAAAACATTCATGAAGCGAATGTGACAGGTGATATATTGCAAGATGCTTTGATTCTTTCATTAAAAAATATTATTGATGCTTGGGTGGTAGATTCAAGGGCCTCATTCCATGCCACACCTGATAAGAAACATTTTCATGATTATGTTAAAGGAGATTTTGGACAGGCTCGTTTGGGTGATGATAAGTCCTGTAAAATCATTGGAATGGGTAAAGTTTTCATAAAAAAACATAATGGAAACCAATGGCTATTGAAGGAGGTAAGGCATGTTCTGGATTTGAAGAAAAATCTAATTTCAACAGGGAAGTTGGGAGGTGAAGGTTGTGTAACTACTTTTACAGATAAAACTTGGAAGGTCACTAAAAGAGCCCTGGTAATAGAAAAAGGAGAAAAGGTTGGCACGTTGTATTTATGCAATGGTATTTCTGATTCTATTAATGATTTAACCTCTATAGGCGCAGATACAACATTGCGGCATCATAGGCTTGGGCACATGAGTGAGAAGGGGATGAAGGTTCTTCACTCAAGAAATTTGTTCCCAGGTTTGAAGCATGTTGATTTGGAATTCTGTGATAATTGTGTTTATGGAAAACATAAGGGAGTCAGATTCCTCAGAGTTGGGAAAGAAAAGAAGAGTGAAAAATTAGAGTGTGTGCATACAGATGTATGGGGACCTACTCATGTATCATTTCTGGGTGGCTTTTGTTATTATGTTACTTTTTTTGATGACGCAACCAGAAAAGTTGGATTTATTGTATTCGAAATAAATCTGATGTATTTAATACTTTTAAGAAATGGAAAGCTTTGGTTGAAAATGAGACATCAAAAATGTTGAAATGTCTCAAATCAAACAATGGAGGTGAATATTGTAACAAAGAGTTTGATAAGTATTGTTCAAAGCATGGAATTTGCAAAGAGAACACAGTTCCAGAAATACCAGAAGAAAATGGTGTGTCAGAAAGGATGAATAAGACAATGATGGAGCGTGCAAGGTGCATGAGATTGCATGCAGGACTGCTTTTACAATTTTGGGTAGATGTTGTAGATACTGTTATTTATCTAATAAATAGAGGGCCTTAAAGTTATTTGGATGGAGGTATTCCAGAGGAGGCATGGACAGGTAGAAGGGTAAACTACTCAAAATACTTTTGGTTATGAAGCCTTTGTCCACATTAATTAAGAAAATATAACAAAGCTTCAAGCAAAATCAAAGAAATGTACCTTTATTAGATATGGTATTAATAATTTTGATTATTGTTTATATGATTATGAAATTCACAAAATCATTAAGAGAAAATATGTCATATCCAATGAAAAGGTTTTGTATAAGGATCAAATGCAGGAAAATAAACATGAAAAAATAATAGAGAATACACAGTGCTTGATGAGATCACAGAAAAAGTAAAGGTGCCTGAAAATAATAATGATCAACAACCACAACAACAACAACCGCAACAACAACATGCACCTCAAACACCTGAAAGTGGTGTTAGAAGATCTACTAAGATAAGTAGACCCCCTGAACGACACTCTCCTTCATTATATTATGTGTTGTTGACTGATTCTGGTGAACCATAATGTTATGAAGAAGCGGTGCAGATAGAGACTAGGAAGAAGTGGGAGCTAGCCATGAAAGAAGAGATACATAACTAAACTTGGGACTTAGTCAGTTTGCCTGCAGGTAAAACAGCATTGCCGAATAAACGGATTTACAGGTTGAAGGAAGAAGATGGAGGTAGAAAAATGTATAAAGCTAGACTTGTGGTGAAGGGGTTTGCACATAAAAAATGTATAGACTTTGATGAGATATTTTCTCTTGTTGTTAAAATGACTTCAATCAAAACTATCTTAAGTCTAGTAGTAGTAGAAGATTTGCATCTTGAATAGTTAGATGTAAAGAAGACGACCTTTCTCCATGGGGATTTGGAGGAAGATATATATATAAATATAAATATATATATATATATATATATAGTATATATAAAATATATATATATATATATGCAGTAGCCACAAGGATATGAGGTCAAAGGGAAGGAGAAACTAGTGTGCAAGTTGAAGAACTTTTATAGCTTAAAACAGGCTCCAAGGCAGTGGTATCTAAAATTTGACAGGTTTATGTCTAAACAAGGTTATATTAGATGTCACTCTGATTGTTGTGTTTATCTCAAAAGTGAAAATGATGGCAACTATATTGTATTGTTATTGTATGTAGATGACATGCTTGTTGCAGGTTCTAACATGTAGGAAATAAATGTGTTCAAAAGAAAATTGACAATATTTGCAATGAAGGATTTGGGTGTTGCAAAACAAATCCTTGGTATGAGAATAAGTAGAGATAAGAAAAATCGCAAATTAACATTGTCTCAAAGTGAGTACATACAAAAGGTTTTGAAAAGATTTAATATGAAAAATGCAAAACCAGTTAGTACACCTTTGGCTAACCATTTCAAACTAAGTAAGGAGACGTGTCCCAAGACTCAAGAAGAGATGGATTATATGTCTAAAGTTCCATATGCATCAAAAGTTGGAAGTTTAGTATGCAATGGTCTGCACAAGGCCCGATATTGCATATGCAATGGGAGTTGTAAGCAGGTACATGAACAATCCATGGAAAGAACATTGGATGGAAGTGAAGTGAATTCTCAGGTATTTGAGAGGTACCACATATCAAGCATTATGCTTTGGTGGTTCAAACATTTCTCTACAAGGATATGTTGATGCAGATATGGCAGGCGATAAAGATAACAGGAGGAGCACCATAGGGTATGTGTTTATTGTAGGTGGAACAATTGTCAGTTGGGTTTCAAAATTGCAGAGTATTGTTGCACTCTCAACGATAGAAGCAGAGTATGTTGCTACTACAGAGGCTAGTAAGGAAATGATTTGGTTACAAAGGTTTTTGGATGAACTGGGTAAGAAGCAGGAGTTGGGCAGGGTATACAATGACAACCAGAGTGTCATTCATCTTACAAAGAACTCAACATTTCATTCCAAGACTAAACATATACAACTCAAGTACCACTTCATACGGTCAATGTTAGAAGATAGACAGTTGAAGCTAGAAAGAATACACACTAGCTAGAATCCTGCAGATATGTTAACAAAAGTTGTAACCAAGGAGAAACCGAGATTTTGCTAAATTTCAATTGGTCTTCAAGTATGATGATGAAGATGAGAAACAACCAGGTCCAAAGTGGAGTCATTGTCCAATAAATGAAGCAACGATGGAATTACTATAATCAGTCTCCAAGTGAGAGATTGTTGGGTGTGAAGCCTGATTATCTTCTTTATTAAGAGGTATCGCCGCATTGGGCCCTAGTTCTTACTGGGGCGGCAATGTCACCAGGGGGCGAATGTGATTTTTATGAGCCCCCTTGGTGGAGGTTCAGGGGAAGTGCCCCTCAAGCTAAAAATATATGTAAAATTGCCTTGTAAAATGTTGTAATTTCATAGTCAATCTGAGTTGTTCATTAGGCAGATGATTTGACGGTAGAAATTATGTTTAATTTAGGGTTTGTTTCCCTAGAAGACACCCCCTCACTATATATGAGGGAATTGTATTCTGACTATGTAGATGTGTATTCTGAGCGAGAAAGAGAGAGGAGATTGTGTGAGAGCAAAGAGGAAATTACAACTAGATCTGCTGTAAGTTGTATCTCTTCATTTTGTTGGATGATATAAAGGAAGGACTGACTATTTCTTTGTGGACGTAGCCCAAATTGGGTGAACCATGTATATTTGTGTCTCTTTTATTTTATGCGTTTGTTCTGTTTATAATTCTGCAATATTTTATTTGTTCCGTTGCTTTGTAATATATAATTTTCTAACAACTCTTCAAACTTGCAAGAGAATCTTGACTTAAAAACCTGAGCACGTGCATCCTTTGGTACATTGAGAATTTAGAGGGCCAAAAGCACTCAAAGGTGTGCTGGTGAAATAGGCTGTTGATAGAACATAAAAAATTCAATTGCATAGATTGTGATGGGCATAGACAAGCAATAGGTATACCCAATCCAGGCACTCAAAAGTTGAGTTCTTTGTCCAATGACTTCAATAAATCGTTGTCATATTCCGTTTGAGGTTATTGTTTAATATTTTAAACGTTGACCGCTGGATTAGAGAACATTAGACTTGCATATCTATTCTTGCGCTGATATTACATCTTGATTGTTGATATTACATTATATGTTGATGAAGTGTTGATATTTCAGTATGCTAAAAGGGCATTATTAATGAAGCTACGATAAACCTGTTGCTTGTTGACTTTAAAAATAAATAAATAGGTGTTTAATGTTGAGTTCAGAGAATAGATAATAAATTGACATTGTCGACTCCTTTCAATTGTTGAAGTTGAATTTTGACAAAATGACTAAAATTACTAATGTATTAGAGGTGCTAAATATTTTAATACACTCCATTGTTCACGATACAATCGAAATTGGCAAAGGCACCCTATCTCACATTTTAACATGCTTGCAAAATGCACAAGACAAGATTGATTTTTTCTAGCTTGAATCTCAACTACAACAACATAGTCATCATTCTGAACCTATTTTTGTTCAGAACATTGAGGCAGACTCCCATCAATAACAAATCAATAATGTTGATCTTGTACCCAATGAAAGAGAATATTTGCATAAAGAAGCATAAATTCAGCATACACTTCCCAATCCCATCATCAAACCTTGGGAAGACCTTCTCCATAACAAGCACATAATTGGTCTTGGATATGACGAGGATGTGTCCTTTCATATTCCAGATTACTCAAAGCCCATCTAGTCCCATAGTGTTGGATTTATTCATGACAATTCACCTTCAGTTGTTCTAGATTTTGGTCCTCTTCCACAACAACCACAACAGATTATTAAATGCCCAAGTTGGCCATATGAAAGATCACTATTTTGATCTTCATCCATGTGAGAATTGTCTTAAAACCACTCATTCTTCAAACAAATGCTTAAAAAACAAGGCTCCTACAAGAACAAAGATCCATCATGGATGGATCGCATCTTGGCAATGAGATTCAACAACCAAGAAGATATTTCAGTCATATGTTAGAACTTGTTCTAGAGTATTGAACAATCTTGCAGTTGAGTTTTCTCCATCTTCTCACCTTGTATTTGATAGGAGGGGAAGTGATGGTCATATACAAGCTTCAAAGCCACATCTAGTGAGCCTGAGCCAGAACCTGAACCTACTACCTAATTCAAAGTTGTAGCTAGAGACAAAGATGCTCCTAAGCATGCCTTTGGTTGGTGGTTATCCTTAAACGATCTATGCGGGTTGAGACCTCCCTTTTCATGTTGAGTTTCTCCCTCTTCAAAGAATTGGGGACACTTCCTCTAGCTGAAGACTTGAGCTTTTTGCCAATTCTGGAAGAGTTTCGAGAATTGCATTAAGCATTCCAGACTTGGTGTTCATCCTTAAACCACCGCAGGTTGCATACCTCCCTTTATTGAATAATCTAGGGCAATGAGATGTAGAGTGATTCTTCGGGACTCGATAACAATTTGTGAAGTCTTATTACAATTCGTCTTTGTTAGCTTAATCTTCTTCTTCTCTTATTAATGCATGTGTGTGTACTTCATTAAACTGCTATCAAAACATAAAACAAGAACACAAGATATTGGCTTCTGCTAGGGCCAAAACCTCTCTTCTCTTGAGAGGAAAACACTTTGTTAGGTATTCTGTTATTGACTCTTCTTTCTTGATCAATGCCAAACCCTAGGCCCCTGACTAGAAGATCCTCCAAGTACAAGTCAAGTCCTTCCTTTTCTCTGCACTATGTCTCCCCAACACTTTGTCCACCTTCTTTCGGCACTTCGTTCCCCAAAACTTCATCCTCCTTCCGACACTTCGTTATTCCTTCCACTACTAGTAGTCCTTCTAGAAGAGACACTTATCTTTTGTACTTAGTGAGATCCTTCACCTAAGGATACTCCTTCCTTCTCTTGACCAACAGAGTTCCTTCTTGATGTATAATTGTAGGCTTTGTGTGACGGCATTGCAACCCTAATTCTCACATGTACGAGAGGTCTTGTTGATGTTATATGGCCTCTCTTTCCTTCGCTTGAGGTCCTTCCTTCTTCGCTTGGATAGGAGGCCTAGTAGGCCTAGTTTGTAGCCCAAACAATGAGGTATGTTGAGAGGTGACTTGTTACTATCCTAACTGCAGATAACCCTTCCTTTTCTTTGCATGTGTGGTTGGTATTGGCCTTAAAATAGTCCCAAAACCTTCGCTCTTCCTTATTTCTTCTTCGGTGTACTAAAGGCTCCTTCTTCGTCCCTTTCTCGACTTATTTTTCGGTCCTCTATCTTCGCTGATTTCAGAGTGAGTTTCTTGTCGTTTGACGAAGTGGACAACCTCTATATATAAAGGATTGCCACTCCTTTAGGCTGACTTGTAGGCCGACTTTCTGCCTTGAGGCCAACTTAACTTCCTTTGCTTCGGGTGCTTTTAATGGTGCCATTGCTTCTTTTGATGGTGTCTTTGCTAGGAGGAAACTTGACTTTGCTTGGAGGTGTCTTCTTTGGCTCTTATACATAAATATACATAATGTATCATACCCTTAAGGTCTTCAACATAATTCTTTTGACTCTTTGACTAACCTATAGCACTTTAAAATGTGTTGGAAATACTAAGACGAGGGCTGAATCAATATTCCTTAGCTATTAGCACTTTTAAATATTTTTAGAGAATTAGTTAATCTTCAATAATTATTAATGTTTATGTAGTAATAACAGTAAAAAAAGAAAATAGTAGACACAAGAATTTTAGATGGAAAACCCCCTCCGGGTCAAAATCCACCGAACTCTTTTTCAATAGATTCTTTAATCTTCAACCCCAACTAAAATGAAAGCAACAACTTCCTAGAATTCTAGAAAAACATTCTCCTCCAGCTCCCACTAGAAGGATGCCCCAATGCCCTGGTTTCTTTAGTAGTCAACTAAATGGATGCCACAACATCCTAGACCAACCTACCACCCTAAAGTGTTCATAGGCTCCAACCTGTAGGCGACTTCATGCACCATCCTAGCACCTCCCTGCGACCCTATATGACTGAAATGAGACAAGAGTTTTGATTCTCGTACCAAGGACAACGATCCACAATACAATATGATTTACAATGATTTTGACCAAACAACCAATCACACTGTGAACTGCAACGCAACAATGACATCATCCCAACAGAGATTCTTATACCTCCCAATAATTCCTTTTTGACTCTAGGCAGATCGTCTCTTTTACAATAATGACACTTTTACAAATGACTCATTTACAACTTTACAATGATGACTCTTGGCCTTGACACTTATTCACAATATATGGATGGTTGTCATATCTTCAGAGTATGTCCCACTACAATGCTTCCTTTGATTTGACACTTCTTCTCTTGAATTCTTGCTTAAAGTTGTACTTGAATATTCTTCTACCTACATGCAAAATTTGCCCTACGAAACTAATCCCAAAACAAAACAAAATACCCTTCAACTTACTTCTGCTTGCAAAACACATGTAAGTGAAAATAATGAATAAATACAAATTAAAATTATAATGCGTACCTGAAGTGTGCTTGTCACTTTTGTTGTTGACTTGTTGCAACAATGGACAAAGACTCCCACTCTTGATATAGGTCTGGACTCTATGAAAGACTATATCCAAAAGTGACCTAAAAATATATACAATAAAAACTGATGACAAACCCTAGACTTGTGATGGACCAAGTTCTAAGTACAACAACAGAGACCATCCTATCAACTATGACACAAGTAATATGAACTTACAACATCATATAGATTTAGCAGACTTGGTATAGCATCAAATGTGTAGTATCAAGAGTAGGACATCCAAAATGTGGTATCAAAACTAACGGTGACATATAGAGACATAGGGATATAATCGAGACCCTGTATGTAATTACGTTGTCTTGCAAAAACATATGTCAGAGATGATACTCGTATGTCAAATGTAAACACTAATCATACATACTTTGCTGTAGGAAACTTACCCTTGACTGTTGATGTGTGGTCCTTACTGCAGTGATCCTTAAATGCATGCTTTTTCTTTCCTTCTAAGAGCTCAATGTTGAATCTGTTGTATCTATGTAATTTCGGATCTCCAGGGTCTGAAATTTCGTCCTTTGGTAGCCCTCTGAGTCCTATTTCTAACCCCACAGGTTTGGTCAAGATTGGATTCCTCAAGAAAAAGTTATGCCCAATCTCCCACGATGACCTGATTATAGACTGGTCTAGTAGAGAGAACTTGTACGAAGTGCCATGTGTCACCGTTGCGACCTTCGGCCCTGAAAATGCTATTCAACAAACTATAGTTCGTCCTCTTTCTATGATTATTTACGAAATTTGAATCCAATGCTCAAAGATAAAGTTATGGCGATTTTCCCAATGGCACTTCTTTGACATGGAATTCACGAGCTTGTGAAAACCCTAACTCCTCAGATCATATCTCCGAAAATACAATGAACCAAGATCTTAAATTCAATAACAAGGTTCATCAAGATTTGAGCTCAAATGAGTTTTAATTTCAGCTTTTGAAGCTTCACAAAAAAGAAGTTATAGCAAAAATTCCACGATGACCAATTTGAAGCCACAAAATCCCTACTAGAGGAGGATATGAGGGTCATTATTTATATGAATGTCTTGAGTTGAGAGGATCCTCAACAAGTGAACGTTGGAGGGATTTTAGGAGAAAAAAATTATTATTAATTATTGACCACAACCAATTATGAGTGCCATGCCACAACCCCATAGGGTTTTAGCCCACTAACTTGAGTTACTGACTTCCAACATGAATATCTGTCAAACCGTGAAGAATTACCAGGCGTGCCATATATCAAAGAAACATCTCAATGAGTAGAATCCATATAGAGGATCCTTGACACAAAATAGAGTAAGTTGTCAAGTCAAAATTCCCATGCAAGATCGGGGTATCCCCTAGTGCTGCTTGGGTTGACATCAATGACAACCACTGATCAACAATCTCCCCTTTGGCATTGGTGGCAACACAATTACCCCCCTTGCAATCATGAAACCTCTTCCTACTACCTTCTCTCCCCCTTTATCATCAATGGCAAATGGTAACTCCCCCTGAAAAACAACCATCCTGCAGACTTGTACACACCTCCACTCCCCCTTTCTATTCGAGTAGATAAGAGAAAGAGTCTATTGAAAACTTGGGAGAATCCCAAGATTTTGGCGAAGATACTAAAATGCTTCACGAGGTAATGGTTTCGTTAAGATGTCAGCAATTTGTTCCTTTGTGCCAACATATTCAAGCTTGATATTATTTTCAGCGACCTTCTCTCTAACGAAATGATATTTAATCGGAATGTGCTTCATTTTGGAATACATCACAGGATTTGTGGAGATGCTGATAGCACTAGTGTTATCACAAAATATGGGAACAGTCTCATCGAACTTGACTTGAGGATATTGCAAAGTTTGCTTTATCCAAAGAACTTAAGTACAACAAGCTGTTGCTGCGACATATTCTGCTTTTGTTGTGGATAACGAGATTGAAGACTTCATTTTACTTAACCATGAAATAAGACAACCACCAAGATAGAATGTTGCTCCTTTGGTACTCTTATGATCATCAACACTTCCTGCCCAACATGCATCTATATAAGCTTGGATGACGATATTTTTTCCTTTAGGATACCATAGACCATATTCCATTGTGCCCTTAAGATACCGAAGAATTCTTTTGATGACAATAATATGAGATTATTTTGGTGTTGCTTGGAATGTTTCTACTTGTCCAACTGCCTACATCACATTAGGCTGGGAGGCTATCACATATAAAAGACTACCAATCATGGATCTATACAACCTTTGGTCCACATCTTTTGATGAATTTTCTAAGCTTAACTTGCAACATGTTACCATGGGGGTGAGGATTGGCTTACAATCTTCCATCTAGAATTTCTTGAGCATTTCTTTGATTTACTTGGTTTTATATATGATTATTCCTTTATCCTGCTGAGAAATATAAAGCCCTAAAAATTATTTTAGTTTGCCAATCATAAACATTTCAAACTCACTTTGCATTTTTGTGGCAAAGTCTTTACTTAATATGTTAGGTTATCTTGATCCACTTTCACATATACTTCGATAATTGTTAGGTTATCTCGATCCACTTTCACATAATTGTCAACGCTTCCTTTCTTGAATCCCTATTGATGTAGATATTTTTCAAGACGAGCATACCAATCCCTAGGAACTTGCTTGAGACCGTATAGAGCCTTCTTTAATCTATAGACATAGTCTTCTTTGTCAGAGAGCAGAAAACCTTTGGGTTATTCAATGTAAACTTCTTCCTCCAATTCACCATTTAGAAAAACTAACTTAACATCCATTTGGTAGACCTTGATTTTATTGAGTAAGCATAAGCGAGAAACATCCTGATAGCTTCCATTCTGGCAATGGGAGCAAATGTTTCTTCAAAATCGATTCCTTCAACCTGTGCATATCCTTTGTAGACTAATCTTTCCTTGTTCCTGGTAACCCGTAATCCTTCAATTGTTTTTCTCTCCCCGAACCTGTAATGAAACTACCATCTTGTTCAAACTGCCTTCCTATTAATTGTAGACTTGTGTCATATACTGTTTCATAGACTCCTCCTCTATAAACATTAAGGAGTCAACAAGCTAGATTGTTCAAAATAGTGAGTCACCTAATAGGCCATATTGACTTCAGTCATTATCTGAAGCAACTGCTAATTCCTCATGACCTTTTGCTTTTACCAATCCTGAAAGCATAACTGCTGAAACCTTGGTATCTACTTTGTCTTCCTGTATATGTTTCCTTTTTCAGACCTTGTTGTTCCTACAATCTCAAGCCATGTGCCCATAGTTATGACACTTGAAGCATTCAATGTTGTCCTTAGGTGATTCCATCTGATATTTGCCACTGTGAGCGCTACGAACATAGCTATGGCATTTGAAACATTCAATGTTTGGCCCATCTAGCACATATTCTCTTATGAAAAAATCATCATGGAACCTGTTTCGTGATCTTGCAAAGTTGCTTCTAGGGTTTTGCAGATAATGATTGTACCTGTAAAAAACATCACAATCCCTAGCCATATATCCATAGTTAGCACAACCATTAAATAAATGAACATACCTAGAAGATTTTTCATTCTTCTTTGGAGGTGGTGTTGTAGTTTGTTGTGGTCCTTTGTTCTTGATTGCTTTGGTCTTTTTCTTTTCCTTTTCACTTTGATCAACTTCCTTCTTAGAATCATCTTGCAAAGATGTGGTGCTTGTACCTTCATCAACTAGAGCTTTACCATCTTTAGTTGCCTTCATTTTTTTCTTCTTCATTTGTCTTATCTTGTAAGTGTTCTTTTTACGATCCCTTGAGTTTGTTGATCTCATCACGGGTTGCATCAAGTTCTTTCTTTTGAGCAAGATCTTCTTGAAACCATATTTTCAATATCTTCCATCTTTTTTTTGCCTCCTCAACCTGTAGCTTGAGAAGAGTGGTCTTCTCTACCTCTTTGTTGAGAACCTGTATATGTTCCTTCTGCTTCTCATTTTCAATCATGAGCCTGTTTATTTCTATTGAAGATGTTTCTAATTCCTTTTTCTTTTGGTCAACAACAAGTATGTATCTTTGATTAGACTCCTTCCTTTCAATTTATGCTTCCTGCATCTGTTGTGTGATCCTGCTAATATCTACAAACACTGTATGGAGTTCTTGTCGCTTCTGTTGGACTTCTCTCATGAGGTATCATGTCAATGTATTCTTTATTTCTTTCAATTGATTTCTAAGACTACTAATCATCTTCTCAGACTCTTCATTTTATTTGATGAGTTCTTTTGTTGTCTTCAATTCTGCTTCCAACAGTCTTGTCTTTTCCTTTTGACTTTTGAGTTCCTTTATCATCTTGATCACCTGATTTTGAAACTTTGTTTTACTCATTTCTCCCATTTCTTCATCATAATTAGAAGGATCCGAATTTTCAATAAAATCTTGACTTGATTTCTTTGTTGAATAAAGATTATGAAGCTTTTCCCAAAGAGCTTTAGCTATTGAACATTGACCAACTTTTGTTTTCACAGAATTTGGCAAAACATTCAAAATTACATTCATGGCCTTTGAATTGTACCTTTTAGCTTCATCGGTAGATGTGTGTTTAGAAACAATTGATTCCCATACTCCATGTGCCTACAAATGTACTTCCATCCTGGATTCCCATATCCAGTAACTATATGCATAAAAATCAGGGATTGGCACACAATACTCACTTTCTTCAGATTTTGTTGTACATGTACCTTCCTTTGAAATCCTTGTAACTTTCTTCTTTCACTTTCCCATCTCTATGATCTGAAAACTGACTTCCAGTGGTTAAGTTGTTGTTGAAGGAACCAAGCTTTGATACCAATTGTTGGAAATACTGAGAGGGGGTTGAATCAATATTCCTTCACAATTATCACTTTTAAATATTTTCAAAGCATTAGTTAATCTTCAATTATTATTAATATTTATGCAGTAATAATAATGAATAAAAGAACATAGTAGACACGAGAATTTTAGGTGGAAAACCCCCTCCAAGTCAAAAACCACCGAACACTTTTCTAATAAATTCTTTAATCTTTAGCCCCAACTGAAATGAAAGCAACAACTTCCTAGAATTCTAGAAAATCATTCTTCTCCAGCTCCCACTGGAAGGACACCTCAACGTCGTTGTTTCTTCAGTAGTCAATTGAATGGATGCCCCAACACCCTAGACTAACCTACCACCCTAAAGTGTTCACAGGCTCCAACCTGTAGGTGACTTCATGTACCATTCTAGTACCTCCCTGCCACCCTATCATAACTGAAATGAGACAAGACTATGGATTCCCATACCAAGGAAAATGATCCATAATACAATATGATTTACAATGATTTTGACCGAACACCCAATCACACTATGACCTGCAACCCAACCATGACATCATCCCAACAGAGACTCCTATACCTCCCAATAATGTCTTTTTGACTCTAGGCAGATTGATAGTTCTACAATAATGACTCTTCCAATGACGACACTTTTACAAATGACTCTTTTGCAACTTTACAATGATGAGTCTTGGCCTTGACACTTCTTCACAATATATGGATGGATGTCATGTCTTCAATGGATGTCCCGCTGCAATGCTTCCTTTGATTTGATACTTCTACTCTTGAATTCTTGCTTGAAGTTGTACTTGAATCTTCTTCTACCCGCATTCCAAATTTGCCCAGTGAAACTAAGCTCACAACAAAAAAAATACCATTCAACTTACCTCTACCTGCAAAACACATTTAAGTGCATAATAATGAATAAATACAAATTAAAATTACAATGTGTACCTGAAGTGGGCTTGTCACTTTTGTTGTTGACTTGTTGCAGCAGTAGACAAAGACTCCTACTCTTGATATAGACCTAGATTCTATGCAAGACTATATCCAAAACTGACCTAAAGATATATACAATAAAAACTAATGACAAACCCTAGACTTATGATGGACCAAGTTCTAAGTACAACAAAAGAGACCATTCCATAAACTATGACAAGAAAAGTATCACGAGCTTACATCATCATATAGATTTAGCAGACTTGGTGTAGCATCAAATGTGTAGTATCAAGAATAGGACATGCGAAATGTGGTACCAAAACTAATGGTGACATATAGAGACATAAAGATATAACCGAGACCCTGTATGTACTTAAGTTGTCCTGCAAAAACATATGTTAGATATGATACTCATATTTCAAATGTAAATACTAATCATACATACCTTGCTATAGGAGACTTACCCTTGACTGTTGATGTGTGGTCCTTACTGCAGTGATCCTTGAATGCATGCTTTTTCTTGCCTTATAGGAGCTCGATATTGAATCTGTTGTATCTATGTAATTTCGCTTCTCCAGGGTCTGAAATTTCGTCATATGGTAGCCCTCTGAGTCCTCTTTCCAACCCCACAAGTCTGATCAAGATTGGATTCTTCAAGAAAGAGTTATGCCTAATCTCCCACAATGACCTGATTATAAACTGGTTTAGTAGAGATAAATTGTACGAAGTGCCACATGTCACTGTTGCGACCTTCGGCCTGAAAACACTATTCAACAAACTACAGTTTGTCCTCTTCCTGTGACTATTTATGAAATTTGAATCCAACGCTCACAAAGAAGGTTATGACGATTTTCCCAATGTCTCTTGTTTGACATGGAATTCAGGAGCCTGCAAAAACCCTAACTTCCTCAGATCATATCTCCGAAAATATAGCAAACCAAGATCTAAAATTAGGTCATGTAGTTCATCAAGATTTTAGCTCAAATTCAGCTTTTGAAGCTTCACAGAAAAAAGTTATAGTGAAAATTCTACGATGACCTATTTGAAGCCACAAAATCCCTACTAGAGGAGGATATGAGGGTCATTATTTATATGAATGTCTTGAGTTGAGAGGGTCCTCAAGAAGTGAACGTTGGAGGGATTTTAGGAGGAAAAAATTGTTATTAATTATTGATTATTCAATGACCAGAACTAATTATGAGTGCCATGCCACAACCCCATAGGGTTTTAGCCCACTAACTGGGGTTACTGACTTCAAACATGAATATCTCGCAAACCGTGAAGAATCACTTGGTGTGCCATATATCAACCAAAACATCTTGACGAGTATAATCCATCTAGAAGATCCTTGACTTAGAATAGAGTAAGTTGTCAAGTCAAAATTCCCATGCAATATTGGGGTAGCCTTTGGTGTTGCTTAGGTTGAAATCAATGACAATCACTGATCAACAACATGTGATAGACCTACTTCAATGAGCAAGAAAGCCATTGACATATATTATAAAAATAATATTTCTTTTCCTGAATAAATACAAATATCAAATGTCCATTTATGGAGACTGAACCTAGTTACATTTCCTTCAACACTCCCTCTTAACTAGGGATGTATTAATACAACATTACAAGGTGTTTGGCTATTATCCATCTTGAAGAATTCACATAAGAGAAACCAGATTGGAAATCCATCTGTTATAATATCATAGTAACCAAGAATGTATCCATAACAAGGCCTCGACTGACAACTCTATCTCTCAATAGATCAGAGCACAATGTTGGCGAGACCAATGACATATAGACACCATAGTCATTGTCTCTCAAGGTACATACCCACCCGAGTGTTCACTGAGTATGACCTTCTAGGACTATTCTTATATTGGTTTCCCAGCCCTCAAGAATATCCGTCCTCTTGCCTACTCTTGTCTTGGATGCCCTACACATCCTCAATGAGTATAAGATGCCAGATGATTACCCAATCTCCCATTTTTTTTCACAAGTGAAGAGAAGAATGTTGTGTCTATTCCTTCCTCCAGAATGAGGAATACATGCCCAAGTTTCCTTTGACATGTAACTTGCCCAAGTTCCTTTGAGAACTTGTTAGAACTCCCTCTTAGCTAGGGACTTGTCCATACATCAATAGATTCTTCTTCATGGGTCCTTCAGCTGTTCGATTTTCTTCTATCATTCGATGTCATGAAGTCTTTGTTTGAACTTCCTTTTTGGTAGGGCACCATCCATCAATCACTTTCCTTCCTAGTTAGTCATGCCATTGCTTCCTTCGTGGAAAGTGGCCTTCTTGTCATATATCAAGTTCTCTTGTCATTTGGTCATTCTTTGTCATCTTGTCTATGCTTCAAACTACTCTTCACATGGGTGTTTCTTTGTACTTGCTTGTTCCCATGCTTTGATCTAGTAGCCCTTCATCCTAATATTGCTTCAACATTAAATGGTGTTTTTGTTGGATGCATTTTTCATCATGACATCTTAGTAGAGTAGAATCAATTATTTGCATCTTTCACATCTCCAAGTGTTAAAATTAGCAACTAGGGCCAAACTCCATGTGGATCACCTTATTTATGGCTTCTGATATTTTTCCTAGATTACTCTCATTGAGAGGTGGATTGATCTAAAGATCATCTGATTTCGATAAGTATTTACGGAGATATGAATTTATTTTGATTATGGACAAATTGTCAAAGTCGGCCAACAAACTTATGTAGGCTCAGAAGTCCAACAGTCATGTCTATTCATCCTCAACGTTTGCATAGAAATACAATGAACATTCTCCTCATTTGGACAATTCAATTCACTCATCTTCTCTCTCTCTCTCCTACGCATAAAAGGAGCTTCTCTCTCTCTCACACGTGTGGCTAAAAGGAAGAGGTTCGAGGGCAAGGAAGACGCAAAAAGAAGGACACTAGGGTAGCAGGTCATTTCTTTGACCAAGTGTTGACCTTCCAGAAGTTTGGATTGGGTGTGGTTGCCTCTTCTAGGCAGGTTGCAATTTTTGGCACGAAAATTGAGGTGATCTGACCTCTGGTTTGACTTGTGTTGACTGCCCTAGTTTAGGGCTGCAGTTGACTTCAGAAATTTGCAAATTAACTAAACTTTTGGGGCTGTTCAAGGGCTCTTTCTTCAGTTTGTTCGAGGACAAGTTGACCGGAAATTGACCAAGTATTTTTGATGTCAATTTCAACTAGTTTGACCAAGTTTGACTTTGCTGATCTATGGTTTTCTGCTGCTGATATAAAATTACAAAATTCATATTTTGTACTATTTCTCTTTGTTGAATTATTTAAGATAAAAGAAGATTTGATCAACGGGTTTCCCCACATTGGGGTTTGTCCCTGGCTAGCCACCACATGTTGTGTCTCTTGTCTTGGTTTGTTTTTTGTTGATCATTTAATGTTCTATCTGCACTTTACTTAATGTATATGTGATTGCTAATCTGTGGCTAATAAGAAGAAAAATAAGTAAACTGCTCTAAGCATAGAACATACCATAATTTAACATGGTATCGGAGCTGAGGTGAAGACAAAGCCCAAGCAAGAGCAAGAGAAATCACCGAAGAGAAGGTTGGCAAGGCTATCTTAAAGAAATCATGGGGTCCTCAACACATTTCCTGCTGGAATCTGACTATCACGGATGGAAGATGTCTTCCAATCTAACATTACAAGAGAAGGAAGTGTTGGACCATGTGAGAGGCGGGATTGTTGAGCCTCCATCAAATGCATCCATTGCTGCTAGGAAAAAATGGACCAAGGGAGAAGTTAAAGCAAGGAAGATCATCTGGGACTCTATCGACAAGCGCTTGGTGGCCTATGTTTCCGAGCTGAACACCTCCAAGGAAATCTACGATAGACTGGTGAGTTTATTTAAAGTTAATGATGCAAATCAAGTCTTGTTTCTTCGAAATAAGCTGAAGGAAATTAAGAAGGGAAAAGATGAGAGTATGCAAGAATATTTCTTAAGGATCACCGAGATCGAGAACAATCTCCTATCTATTGGGGAAGTAATTCCTGATAGGGAACTGACACTCACAACTCTTGGAGGACTGCCATATAAACGGTATATATTTAGGACTGATCTTCTCAACAATAACGTAATTCCTGGATTTGAGGAATTAATGGCCAGATGCATTCAAGAAGAAACAAGGATGGAAGAGAAAGAAATGCCCATACTTAAAGGTCATCCCTTTGCCTTTTCTTCTCGTACTAAAAGAAGAAACAATTTCGGGGCTAAATTCAAAGGAAAGGCTGGACGAAAGGGTGGAAGAAAAGGACGATGTTACAATTGCGATAAAATGGGTCACTATGCAAGGGAGTGCCCTAATAAAAGGGACTCACACTGGGATGATGATCAAAATCCCTCTCAAGGCAATCAAAGGAATGGCAGGTCAAATGGCTGAGGTAAAAGAAGTGCCGAAAATCAAGGAAGAGGACAACCATTCAAGAAGGCAAGAAATTCTAGGTATGAATCTAACACTATTAACAATAAGCAAGATAAATATTATCTACTAGAAGCTCTATCTACTACTACTCCCCCAGACTGGTTGGGAAATTGGCTTATTGATAGTGGTGCCTCAAGGCACTTCACTGGTTACAAAGAAGCTCTCTATAATCTGATAGAGAAGGAAACCAACCTGGAAATTGTTCTTGGAGATAATTCAAAATATCTTGTGAAAGGTGTAGGAAATGTCACTCTTCAATTGAATCAAGGTAATACCATCCACTTACAAGATGTATTATATGTGTCTGATCTCAAAAAGAACTTGGTATCCATTTCGATAGTGGAAGACAAAGGCTACAAAATGGCCTTCATCGATGGCAAGGTACGTGTATGGAAAAAGAACTTTAAATATGCTTTTACTCTTGTGTTTTGAGTTGATTCATTATATCAGGTTGGAGGAAGTCCGCTGAGTGTCATGTCTTGTGAAACATCTCTTTAGTCTGAACTATGGCATTGGAGGTTTTCTCACCTTCATTATAAAGCTCTACCCGATTTAAGGAAAATGGTGACCGGGATGCCCGAGTTCAGATTAGAGCAAGAAGGCGTATGTCCAGGATGTGTCGAAGGAAACCTCAAAAGGGGACCATTCCCCTCAAGCCAAAGAAAGACCTTTGATATATTGCAGTTGGTTCACGTAGACATATTCGATGTTATCACCAAAAAAGGGTTTACATTTTTCTTAGTCATGGTCTTAGATAAGTTTCAAGTCACCCTATGTTTTAATGGGTAGGTAATAGGTTAGGAGTCTCAAAGGTTTCAATTTTTATGTACAAATAAAGTCCAACAACCTTATCCCATGTTTCATGAGTCTTGTATTCTTTTAGAAACTCATAGCTTAAAGCATGTTTGAAAAATTTTGGAATTAGCCTCGACACCATGTTTTCGTAGTGCAAACAGTGTAAAATGTCTGTTTCGCGCTACGAAAACGCTGCTTTTTTCGTAGCGCTTTTCCCTGCGCACTACAAAAATGCGGATTCAGAGAACAGGGTTGTCAAACATCAACCCGTTGATATTCTGTTATAATTTTCATTATTAGGTGTTAGCTAGGAGTTAGTCCTTATGCATGCCGCCATCCAAACTCATCATTTCGAATTTAGGGTTCATTATGTTAGATATTTTCAAATTCGAAAAGTTGGCTAGTATCATTGTTTTAGTTTGCATGCAAACCATCAAATAGAATTGTTTCCAAATAGTAAGCTTTGGTAATCTTCCACCAAGGTTTTCCTCATCCATAATTGAGGCGAGGCTGACCACCATTAGCAAGCGAGGTTGATCAATAGTATTTCAAGTGAGGCTGGTTTTTGTTACAGGAATTCAAAAGGGAAGATGATAGAGGAAAAGAAACGTCATAGGTCTGGTCAGTGCTTGAGGGAAGAGCCTGAAAGCACTGAGGTCTTGATCAGAGACAAAGCAGTTGTAGAAGCCTTCAAGAAAGTAAGATTCTGGAAGTTTTGTAAGAAATTGCTAGGAGGACATACTCAGGTGACAAAGGAGTTTGCACTACATTTCATTGGTTCCAGCACAAAGGTCGGAATGTTGAACTTGTAAATTTTCCCAGAGGTCATAGCGATGGTGACATAAATTCCTAGGGGGCAAGAGACATGGTTTAAAAACTTTAGATTCGACATGGAACCATGTAAGGTGTTCCTAAAGCCAGAGTTTTCAGAAACCAACTTAACCAAGGCAGTTCCCAAAGATTACATCAAGAACAACTATACCAACTTTCTCTTCAACATTCAACGTTATTTCACATGTGAAGGTAGATATCAAAAGGTTTATTCATATCATTTTAAACTCTTGCTACATTTTATTAGTATGATTTCTCTAGATTTGCCTTACTTCTTATTTTGAAGTGTAGCTAAGATGGTAGATAAAGTACATTTGAAATCTCAAGGATGTGAAACTTCCCTGTTTCATCATGATCTAATTAAATTGATAGTTCTACATGAGCTCAAAAGGGTCAACAAAGATTTGTCTTCGTTTTTGTTTGTATGTGACTTTGGAGTAGAAAAACAAGGTGAAGACACTAACCCTAGGGTTAAAGGAACTCCATTAGCAGAAACCAACAAGTCTGTAATGTCCAGGGAAAAAAAGCATTTTAAGTTAAAGCCTAGGAAGTAGGTGAAAGAGAAAGCAAGCAAAACCCCAGTATTCATTCTTGAAACTCCTAAATCTACTAAGGAAAATATATTTGAGGTTAAAGGAAAGACACAAGAGCAGTCAACCAGCAAACCAGTTCAAAAGAGATTGACTAGAAGCTAAATTGCAAGGAGAAAGGAAAAACAATGATCTTGGGAGAAGGTTCAAGCTTGAAGGGTGATTTAAATCCCCTTTTGTGCAGGCAGATGTGACAAAATTTGATCAAAGGAAGTCGAAGAAAGTAAAACCCTTCAAGAAACTAGAATTTGAGGACAATGTTACAATGTTTGTTTTTAAACCTAGAAAGCCCTTAACCAGGCAATCCAAGAAGATGCAGCAGTCCAATGTTGAATTGGAGAGAACATAAGAAGCCTTTGCTGTTCAAGAGGAGTTGATAGAATTACCATCTCTAAGGCTTGAAGGAGACAAAAACACAGTTCTTGCCACTCAAACAGAAAAAGCCAGTTATGAGGTTATGGAAGAAAGGTTAAAGGCTACCAACAATGAAATTGCTAGTCTAAGAGTGAGAGTAAGAGAACATGCTGCTGAAAGGACAAATTTCAAGAGGATGAAAGCTCTCTGGGAAGTTGAAAAGGTGTCCAAACTAGAAATAGTAAGTAGTGAAACTCAATACTTCACTTGGACTATTCCTGCAATCAAAGAATCCAAATTTGTAAGGAAGATTAATGCTCAGCTAAGAGCTACAAACAGGGGATTAAAGAGGCAAATTGAAGATCTGGAAATACAACTAACCAAATCTAGAAAAGGGTCTAAAACAATAATGAAAAAGGGTGTTGAAAAGAGGCAGTGAAGGAGATATATTAAAACAATTTTGGCACACAAAAAGAATTTTGGCATATAAAGGAAGAACAATTGTGAAGAAGAACATCTATAAGGGTAAGTGATTTTGATTTTTGGTTGATCATATCGGTCTTCTTGGAATTTAAAAAAAACTCCCAAACTATAGATTTTTGAATGCCGTGTTGAAAAAGAACATACACAACAGTTTCGTAGCGCGCTACGAAACTGCTGAAGATGATCGTTTAGCACTTATGGATGCTTTCCAAAGGTAAGGTTGGATTAGTTCCAAATTTTGAGGTTGTTGGTGGACATGGGATCATGTATGAAGTCTCAGCTGGTAGCGGTGTAGATAGAAAAGCTTCAAGGAGTATTTCATAAGTAATATGAAGGTTGTGCTATGAAAACATAGTATTTTTGTAGCACAATCATGTTTCATCTTTTACACCATATGCTTGAGTTTCCTTTTTGCACAGGTGGAAAATGATGTTTCAATGGATTATTAATGCATACCACCTATACACCAACAAAACTATTTGAAGATAAGCATAAAGGGTTAAGGACCTTAAAAGGAGGAACTTTATCTCCTAGTTTTTAGGACAATTAGGTCATGACTCAACAAGTTTTGCAATAGCATTGTGGACATCATCGAGCTCGAAGATATGGTTAGCAATTGATTAAAGAATGTATTGAAGACCCAACTAAGGTTGTTGAAAACATGTTTTAGGAGTTTCACTCATATTTGTGTTAGAACTCTTAAAGATAACTACCTGTCAAATTGTAATTAAGTAGTTTGTTTTGTGAATGATAGGTGTCTAAGTTAGGAATTCAAATTCCTCTAAATGTGGATTAGAGTATCCAAGGATGTAAAACTCTATATAAAGCTTGAGAATCGAATTCCTCAGGGTTGGTAATTTCATTAGCAAAAGAAATTTGTGTTATTGTAAGAAATTGTGGTTTTCACACTTAATACATAGATCAGTTTAACTATTCAAGATTCACAAGGATTTTATGCATTTCATGTTCTTATGGCCTTATTCAATTACTTGTTCGTAGTCGTATGAGCTTGTGATACTTAGAATTCATTGGGAAATGCTCTAACTTCCTTCACATGCTTGTAGACTGTTGATTCATTGTGTTACTGTATTACTTATAAACCTAGACTCTAAGTGCTTTGACTTCCATGTTTTGCTGAAGACTATCTTGACTCCATAGCCCAAGGGATGTTTGCTAATAGTTGATTCAACCAATTATACAATTTTATCCATTTTTATTCCTAGATTTAGCCATCTAATCATTAATAAAAAATCTTAAACCTATTGAGAGAACCCTCTCAGGTTGAGGAGGCTAAGCCTCAACCAAAAGATTAGTTTGAAAGAGTTACTCAAAGTCTACTTGATCAACAACCTATCAAAGTCAGATTTTGTGAGAACATCTGGTATGATGCCTGTGAACTCCTTGGGAGGATATTTATATTACCTCACTTTTGCAGATGATTATTCTTGCAAGACTTGGATATACTCCTTGAAAAAGAAGGATGAAGTGTTCTCTTGGTTTCGGCACTTCAAAGCCTTGATCAAGAATCAAACCGAACAGAAGATCAAGATCTTAAGGACTGATAATGGGACTAAACATGAATCCAATGAGTTTCATGAATTTTGCAAAGAGGCTGGCATTAAGAGGGAGACTACTACACCATATACTCCTGAGCAGAATGGTGTGGCAGAAAGGAAGAATCGTACAATTGTGGAAGCTATCCATGCTATGCTCCATGATCAAAGACTTCCGAAGTTTCTATGGGCCGAAGCTGCAAATACTGCCGTATATGTACAAAACCGATGCCCTCATCAAGAATTGGGTTCCAAGACTCTTGAAGAAATGTTCATAGCTAAAAGCCTGACATATCTCATTTTAGAATTTTTGGAAGCCCTACATTTTTTCATGTGCCTAAAGAAAAAAAGAATAAATTGGGTGCATCTGGAAAGAAAGGAATCTTCGTGGGCTATAGCGAAAATTCTAAGGGCTATAGAATCTATGTATCTGGTCAAAGGGAAGTCGAGATTAGTCATGATGTCACCTTTGATGAAGATATGGCTCTTAGCAAGGTAGGTAATCTTCCTACTTTAAGGGAATCTAAAGAAGCTGACACTGAGGAACCAAAGAAAAAAGAAGATGAGACAATGCCCGATGTGGAAGAGCCTATGGATCCTCTTGATACTCCTCCGCAAGAGAAGGACACATTGCACCCCAAGGAACCTTCCGTGAAAGTAAGAAGCCGAAAAGGTATCAAGGATACCTAACCATCATGACCATGATCATCCAAAATGAGCCTTCATCATTCACAAATGTTGTCAAGCATCAAGTATGGAAGTATGCTATCACTGAGGAATATGAGTCGATTAAGTAAACTATGATGAGATATTTGCACCTGTTGCTCGATATAGTACCATCCGCTCGATCATAGTCCTTGCTGCTTCGCAAGGATGGAACCTACATCAGATGGATGTCAAGGCTGTGTTCTTACATGGTTCAGTAAAAGAGGAGGTCCATGTGGAGCAACCTGAAGGATTAGAGATTTATGATCGAGAATCTCATGTGCGTATGTTGAAGAAGGCCCTCTATGGGCTAAAGCAAGCACCCCAAGCATGGTATGAGAGGATAGATAGCTACTTGATGAAGCTGGGATTCACTAGGAGTGAAGCCGACCCTAACCTTTACTTTAAGGTTATAGATGACAAGCCTCTCATACTGGTGCTATATGTTGAGGACGTCTTTCTAACAGGTGCTGACCCTCTCATTCACGAATGTAAGAGGGAGCTAGCTTCTAAGTTCGAGATGAAAGACCTAGGACTTATGCACTATTTCCTAGGACTGGAAGTCTGGCAGAAACCAGGGGAGATTTTCCTATCTCAAGGAAAATATGTGGTGAAGATATTGGAGAGATTCGACATGGTGGGTTGCAAGCCTGTAACTACCCTGATGGAGCTTGACTTCAAGAAGTTAAGAGATAGTGTTGCCGGACCTGTTTTACGAAATGCTGTTGAGTATCGTCAACTCGTCGGAGCATTAATGTTCTTGGTGAACTCCTGTCCGGATATATGCTTTGCAGTCAACACATTGAGTCAACATATGGTTGAGCCTCACCACTCACATTGGATTGGTGCCAAGAATCTGTTGAGATATCTTCATGGCACAATCACTCATGGGTTGAGATACACTGCCAGAGATGTGAGACTACTTGGGTATATTGATGCTGATTGGGAAGGCAATGTGGTGGACCAGAAGAGCACTTTTGGGTGCTATTTCTCTTTGGGATCTGCCGCTATGGTTGGTGGCTTTGAGCACTGCCAAGGCAGAGTACATTTCTGCTAGCATGGCCTCCTGTGAGGCAGTCTAGTTGCGAAAGCTCTTCGGTGAGCTGTTTGGATTTACATTGGATACCACCATGATTCTGTGTGACAACCAGAGTGGGATCCATTTATCAGAGAATCCCATATTTCATGTTGCTCCAAGCATATTGTTATCAGGTACCACTATATTCGAGATATGGTGCAGTGAGGAGCAATAAGGATCCAACATATCGGTATAGATGAACAGGATGCCGACATTTTGACAAAGCCCCTAGGAAAGGTCAAATTCCTAACTTTCTGAGAACAACTTGATGTCGTTCAGAGACCCTCTTATGAGGGTCGAGTATGATGTATTGAGCTCTGGGAGCTCCAAGGGGGTGCGAGGTACTTCTTGGAGCGACATGTGACCACAGGGTGACTCACCATCCCTTGGTGGTGCACTATGTACAGGGTAAAGGTTCAACCTTCCCCTGTGACACCTCGTGGTGACTGTGGAACATGATGATTAGTTCTCCTATGGGCCAGGATGATTCGTTCTCTGTGGCGACTGTGGAACATGATGATTAGTTCTCAAGTAGGCTAGGATGATTAGTTCTCCGTGGCATCCACAGGACAGGATGATTCATTCTCCTGTGGATAGGATGATTAGTTCTCTTGTCGAGGAATCCTACCCATGTAGTCTGGGACTCATGGGAAGCACCTCTTATCTGATCAATGAGTAGGGAAATGAGGATAGGGATGATAGTAGTACTATTGATGGACACATCGCTGTATCTACTGTACTCTCTATGCTAGGATGTCCTGCATTGATCTGGGATCAATGATACTGATCTGGGATCAGTGAGAGTGGTTCACACTCTGAGACTGACTTTGGGTCAGTCACTCTAAGACTGACTTCAGGTTCTCAAGTAGGCTAGGATGATTAGTTCTCCGTGGCATCCACTAGACAGGATGATTCATTCTCCTGTGGATAGGATGATTAGTTCTCTTGTCGAGGCATCCTACCCATGCAGTCTGGGACTCATGGGAAGCACCTCTTATCTGATCAATGAGTAGGGAAATGAGGATAGGGACCATAGTAGTACTATTGATGGACGCATCCCTGTATCTACTGTACTCTCTATGCTAGGATGTCCTGCATTGATCTGGGATCAATGATATTGATCTGGGATCAGTGAGAGTGGTTCACACTCTGAGACTGACTTTGGGTCAGTCACTCTAAGACTGACTTCAGGTTCTCAAGTAGGCTAGGATGATTAGTTCTCCGTGGCATCCACTGGACAGGATGATTCATTCTCCTGTGGATAGGATGATTAGTTCTCTTGTCGAGGCATCCTACCCATGCAGTCTGGGACTCATGGGAAGCACCTCTTATCTGATCAATGAGTAGGGAAATGAGGATAGGGACCATAGTAGTACTATTGATGGACGCATCGCTGTATCTACTGTACTCTCTATGCTAGGATGTCCTGCATTGATCTGGGATCAATGATACTGATCTGGGATCAGTGAGAGTGGTTCACACTTTGAGACTGACTTTGGGTCAGTCACTCTAAGACTGACTTCAGGTTCTCAAGTAGGCTAGGATGATTAGTTCTCCGTGGCATCCACTGGACAGGATGATTCATTCTCCTGTGGATAGGATGATTAGTTCTCTTGTCGAGGCATCCTACCCATGCAGTCTGGGACTCATGGGAAGCACCTCTTATCTGATCAATGAGTAGGGAAATGAGGATAGGGACCATAGTAGTACTATTGATGGACGCATCGCTGTATCTACTGTACTCTCTATGCTAGGATGTCCTGCATTGATCTGGGATCAATGATACTGATCTGGGATCAGTGAGAGTGGTTCACACTCTGAGACTGACTTTGGGTCAGTCACTCTAAGACTGACTTCAGGTTCTCAAGTAGGCTAGGATGATTAGTTCTCTGTGGCATCCACTAGACAGGATGATTCATTCTCCTGTGGATAGGATGATTAGTTCTCTTGTCGAGGCATCCTACCCATGCAGTCTGGGACTCATGGGAAGCACCTCTTATCTGATCAATGAGTAGGGAAATGAGGATAGGGACCATAGTAGTACTATTGATGGACG